>CM042835.1:10332265-10552265 GCA_023653725.1 Bungarus multicinctus | reverse complement strand
TGGCCAATAAAGAATTCTATCCTATTCTATTTGGGGAAGTCCCTGATTTTCTTACTTCCTTGCTCAATCTTCTAGGAGATTCACAAGCTAGACAAACTGGTTGAGAAACCCGTTGCTTTAAAATGCCCCAGATGGCATTTTTCCTCTTATGCTTTGTGATAACCTGCAAGGGGACCCCGTAGAAAATAATTCCAAATGCACTCATAGACTTTCATCAAGTCAATATGAAGTGACTACCCATTTTTCTTGGATTGTATTGTATGTTTTGGTGTTTTTGAGTCAAGTCTTGACTCCTGATGGACAGCCTGGAATTTTCCTGGCAAGGATTTGCAGAAGTGGCTTGACATGGCCTTCTTCCTGGGGCTCAGATGGAATGACTGGCCACAGGTGCCCCAGCTGGCTTTGTGCCTAAAATAGGATTAGAACTCACACCTTCCAGGTTTCTAGCCCAGTGCCTTAACTGCTAGACCAAATGGTCTCTTTTGGATTTTACAGCCCCTTTGTCTAAGCCAGTGGAACTGTTTTGAATGAGGTGGTGAAGTTGAGTCGAAAGGAATAGAACAGAATAGAACTGTAGAATAGAGATATAGAATAGAAATAGAACAGAACAGAACAACAGAGTTGGAAGGGATCTTGGAGGTCTTCAAATCCAGGCAGGAAACCCTATACTATTTCAAACAAATAGTTATCCAATCTCTTCTTAAAAGCCTCCAGTGTTGGAGCATTCAGAACTTTTGGAGGCAAGTTGTTCCACTGATTAATTGTTCTGTCAGGAAATTTTTCCTTAGTTCCAGGTTGCTTCTCTCCTTGATTAGTTTCCACCTGTTGCTTCTTGTCCTGCCCTCAGGTGCTTTGGAGAATAGCCTAATTCTCCCTCTTCTTTGTGGCAGCCCCTCAAATACTGGAAGACTGCTATCATGTCTCCCCGAGTCTTTCTTTTCATTAAACTAGACATACCCAATTTCAGTAACTAATCTTTAGCCTCCAGTTTCATAGCTCTTAGACGAATATACCACTTCATCGTGTTTGACAGCCCTCTCTAAATGGTTTACAGAGTCAGCATATTGCCCTCCAACAATCTGGGCCCTCATTTTACTGACCTCAGAAGGATGGAAGGCTGAACCAGATGGGTATTCAGCAGGTTCTCACCAGTTCTGGAGAACCGGTAGCGGAAATGTTGAGTGGTTCAGAGAACCAGCAAATCCACCTCTGACTGGAGTTTTTACAGTACCCTTCCCCTGCCACGCCCACCAAGCCACACCTACAGAACTGGTAGTAAAAAAAATTGAATCCCACCACTGGAGTCGACCTTGAGCCGGTGAGACTCGAACTGCCAAACTGCTGGCGGTTGGCAGTCAGCAGAAATAGCTTGCAGTACTGCATTCTAACCACTGCACCACCACGGAGGCATGGAAGGTATTAGCATACTACCCTTGAAATTAAACGGACATAAAGATGATACTACTGTAGTAAGCCTGAGATTTAAACATCCAGACTGCTGCCAGAGGACCAGTTAGCCTTTTCTATATTTCTTTGCAGCCATCTAGTGGATCTCCCAATTATTACAAGACAGATGTGGCAGTGATGTGAAGCCAGCTGGGTGGGTGCTTAGGCCAGTGCCATCAAAGAGTTCCCTTGGGGGAAGATGGGAAGCTATATAACTTTGATTAATAAATAAATAAGTAAATAAATAAATAATAAACAAATAAATAAATAAACAAATATACAAATAAATAATAAATCACATTACTTCTCAGTTAAGCCTCTAAAGTTCTTAGACCAGTGTTTCTCAACCTTGATGAGAAATCTGGATGTCAACTCTTAGGATTCCCCAGTCGGTTTGGAAATGATTGAACATGAATTTAATGCAGTGTAATAATCTCTCACCTTGGAAGAGGATTTTGCTTAGTGTGCCCTCTAGTGGTCAAGGAGAGCCTTGCAGAAGCCTAGCAAAGGTAGAATAGAATAGAATAGAATAGAATAGAATAGAATAGAATAGAATAGAATAGAATAGAATAGGATACTTTATTGGCCAAATGTGATTGGACACACAAGGAATTTGTCTAGGTGTAAATATTCTCAGTTTACATAAAAGAAAATATACATTCGTCAAGAGTCAAGAGTCAAAGGTACGACATTTAATGATAGTTATAGGGTACCATAAGCAATCAAATCATACCAGGAAACAGTCAATATAGATCATAAGTATACAAGTGACAAAGTTACAGTCATACAGTCACAAGTGGGAGGGCATGGGTGATAAGGGGTGATGAGAAGATGAATAGTAATAGTAGTGCAGACTTTGTAACAGTTTAACAGTGTTGAGGGAATTAGTTGTTTAGCAGAGTGATGGCTTTCGGGGAAAAACTGTTTTTGTGTCTAATTGTTCTGGTGTGCAATGTTCTATAGTGTCGTTTTGAGGGAAGGAATTGAAACAGTTTATGTCCGGGATGTGAGGGGTCTGTAAATATTTTCACAGCCCTCTTTTTGACTCATGCAGTATACAGGTCCTCGATTGAAGGCAGGTGGGTAGTAACTGTTTTTTCTGCAGTCCTAATTATCCTCTGAAGTCTGTGTCTGTCCTGTTGAGTTGCAGAACCAAACCAGACAGTTATAGAGGTGCAGATGACAGACTCAATCATTCCTCTGTAGAACTGGATCAGCAGCTCCTTGGGCACTTTGAGCTTTCTGAGTTGGCGCAGAAAGGACATTCTTTGTTGTGCTTTTTTGATGACATTTTTGATGTTAGGTGTCCATTTTAGGTCATGTGATATAGTAGAACCTAGAAATGTGAAGGTGTCTACTGTTGATACTGTGGAGACCGAAAAGCTTGCAGGATTGTTTGCCCTGATGTATTGGTCTATAGTTGCAATGTCAAATCTCCTCTGACTTGGATGGAATCCTTGGTGCTCTCTAAATTTGGTTGCCCTGCTTGCAGTCATTTCATTACCAGATTAGGTAACGTCTTCAAGGCCAGAAGGAAGTAGGATTTCATTTGGCTTACTTTAAATGCTGTTTGGCCAAAGAGCCATTAAAAAGATATCTGAAATGGCTTTCTGACAACATCAGCCTGTAAACCCATACATAAAAAAGAAAAGTTTACATCAGCAACATGAATGTTTAAAAAAAAAAACTGCCTTAGGGAAATTCAAACAAAGTGATGGTGGACAAATATACATAAAACAAAGGGCCCTGAATCATTTACACAAATAGTTATGAACATGGGGAAGATTGCATAAAAGCTCCATGGGTATAGGATGCAGGCGTAAGTGGTTTGTTATCATTTCCCCCTCTTAGGGATTTGTTTCAGAGCAGACTATGGATATTACTGCCTAATTGTGTAAACAAGAAATAGACCAGAATTTTTTTTACTGATCTGCAATTCTTAGTCTCCATGCATGTTGCCTATCCTAATCACCACACCATAAAAAAGATGTTGAGACTTTAGAAAGAGTACAGAGAAGAGTAACCAGGATGATTAGGGGACTGGAGGCTAAAACATACAATGAACGGTTGCAGGAACTGGGCATGGCTAATCTAGTGAAGAGAAGGACCAGGGGAGACATGATAGTGGTCTTCCAATATTTGAGGGGCTGCCATAGAGAGGAGGGAATCAAGCTATTTTCTAAAACACCCGAAGGCCAGACAATGAATAATGGATGGAAACTGATCAAGGAGAGATTCAACCTAGAAATAAGGAGAAATTTTCTGACAGTGAGAACAATCAACCAATGGAACAGAAGTTGCCAACAGAAGTTGTGGGACCTTCGCCACTGGAAGCTTTCAAGAAGAAATTGGACTGCTGTTGGAACGCTGACAACTGCCATTTGTCAGAAATGGTGTAGGGTCTCCTGCTTGGGCGTCGGGTTGGACTAGATGACCTACAAGGTCCCTTCCAACTCTGTTAATCTGTATCTGGATAACTGGTCTATCAAAGATGGCAACTTGTTCTCTGAATAAGACCTTCTGGCAATTTTTTTGAGTTTTTTGGGGGAGGATGGGAAGGAAACAGGACATTTTCAGAATACCTCCAGGAGACTCAGGCATACTGATCTGCTTCCATGTTTTACTTGCAGACCCAACATTTGGAAAGCAATCCGTGCTAGAATTCCTGTAAAAGCTAGATGAGTTTGATGACAAGGTAGCCTTAATGCGTATGGATGGGTTGGGAAGTTGGAGGCTACAACCATCTTTTCCAGGTGACTAGATTTCCACGTTTCTGTGCCCAGAGGAGTTGCCTTCTAGATCAGCCATTTTGGTTCAGCCGTGAGGCTGATCCTATCTGAAGGCTATGCCTTTCTCAGAAATTAAAACTACAGCTCCATTTAGAGGGAAATTCTGAATGACTAGTTAAATCAGCTTTGATTGTGCTAAGTCTCAAGATAATATAGGTCAGTGTATGCTCCAGGATGTCTGGCCCCATCAAATCAAAACACCTAGACTGTAGTAGGTTGCTTTGAAGATTCCACAGGACCTCAGGCTGATCGAAACGACGGTGGGCTTGTATGGCTGCTGTAACAGTGTTGATGGTACTTTCTGTCCCATTAATTTTGGATAATAGGACATCAGAATTCCGTTGTGGGAAAGCCTGAGAAATGACTAGTACATCTGTAGAATGGAAATTAATTGCACACGATCTAGTTGGGTGCTGATTAAAAAAAAGGGGGAGGGAGGACTCTTTTTTGGGAGGGGGTATCTCATGTATTAAAATAATTTTAGGTGAAATCTAAAAACTAGTGGACTTGAAATGTTGTTCAAGACATGGCAGACAACATTCCACCCAAACTCCACGAGCAGCACATTAACTTGATGTTTATATGACAACTGACGTGAGCATTTTTAAAATAAAGATACGATAGCAGGTTGAACCTGCTGTTCCCTCCAAGCAGGGGGGCGAATGCAAACAATGTCAGATGGAGGATAAGGAGAAGTTAGGCTTCACTACTATATAAATGGGTGAAATGAACTCAGCCGTGGGATCCACAGAACCTGCCTGCAGGTGAGTGGACAGGCGAGTGAAGGTATAATGGAAGAGGGTACATGCTTGTTCCGTTGGGTGGGATTGCCATGTGTCTAGATGGGTTGAGTAATGCTACTATTTGGGCAACAAGCTGGGAAGTCATGTCTGACTGTAATGGAGTAGACCAGGGGTCTGCAACCTATGGCTCTGGAGCCACATGCGGCTCTTTTGGCCCTCTGCTGTGGCTCCCTGTCGGCTGATCCCACCACTGGCTGGCCACTCCCCATCACTCCTCGCCTGGCCTGAGAAGGTAAGGGTGATGGCGGAGGATGGAGACTCGCTCCATATTCCAAAGCAGGAGGTGACTGGGTGGGAGTGAGTGACGTCGAGTTGGCAACACCCACTCAGTCACACCAATTGTTAAATTATTGGCTCCTGGTGTTATCTTTTCTGTGGGAAACAGACCCAAATGGCTCTTTGAGTGTTTAAGGTTGCAGACACCTGGAGTAGACCAAGAGCAAACTACAAGCTGAAACAAGCCTTTCTCTCAAATTGTATAGTTTCAAGAAGAAATTTGGAAGTTCGTGGTTTTACTTAGCCTAGTTTTGTCATGTTATCCAGCTAACTATGGCCAATGCTAAATTTGATTTCTCGGCATTTCCAATGAAACAGGGTTACTCTGAATGCACCATTGTTGGCTTGAACCAAGTTAAGAACGCATATGAAATGCTGAAGAGTTGCTAGTGGTGCAACAATTATTAAGTGTTGTACCTTATGATTCCTGACTCTTGACGAATGTATCTTTTCTTTTATGTACACTGAGAGCATTTGCACCCAGACAAATTCTTTGTGTGACCAATCACACTTGGCCAATAAAGAATTCTATTCTATTCCATGGTGGTAATGTAAACAAAGAGCAAAACCATTAACTCTTCTTTAAGGTCACTGGTGGGGAAAGGAGAAAAAAGAGGGGCACTAGAACCCCCATGGACCTCTGCTCCTCTGGCTAACTCAAAGCGTACAGCTTCTATTCGTTCGTAAGGAGCATTATGCTTTGCATGTCATGCTAAAGGTTGCATTGTTGTATCAAATTATGCATGGCCAGGATTCAAGATCAGCCCAATTATTGGCTGGAGATGGATGCCTGAAGCCTCTGTAAGACTGAAACACCTATTTTGTCTCTTCGGCAACCTATGAAAAGGTCTACTGGAAGATGCCAAAGAGGTCCTTGTGGTTTGTATAAAGTTACACGAACTCTGCTCCTGTGCTAAACTATGGTTTGACACGACATCTTAATGTGTCTATTGGTCTGGTTCACAATACAAAGCCAGAGTGTAATGAATGTGTAAATGGAGGTGAAGATTCAAATCCTTCTTCCCTTGGCAAGTTGCTTACTTAAAGGCTGTATTCTTAAAAGGAGTATAAAATAAATACAGCTTCTTCTGTTCTTTCAATATGCTGCATACATACTGTAACATAAGACCCTCAGCTTAAAGTAAAGGAATCCTTTCCAGGCCTGGTTTAAAAAAATAAAGAAAACAAGGAAAAGCAGGTGCCTTAAAATTATCTATCCCTTGGATTTTGAGTAGCAGGCACTCCAATGTCTCCTGATTTCTCTTTCCTGTTATGGGGAGAACTATGGTATTCCTATTTAACTGATTGTTATTTCAAATTGCGCATGTATGTGCATGCATAAAATATACAAATCTGTTCCTTTTTTATTATGTATGCCTTCTTCTTTCCCATAAGTTTGTTTTATAACCACTATGATAATCTAGTTAATTTTTAAGGAGTCACCGGGCTGTTTTGTTTTTCTGGGATGATACCAGTAGATTCTTCTAAATTAAGTTCTCAGGAATGCTTTGGAAAATAGCAACAATGGAACCATGATGGACACTCATATCTGCTTTAAGCTTGTCGGCGTTTGAGGTATTGCATCCAAGAACTGTTGATCTGAAGGCTTTCTCTTTCTTCTTTTTGAACAGCTATGGGGAGGATAAAAGACTTCCTCCTCTGCTTCTGGCTCTGCAGCTCCGCCTTCTGGGGTGAGTAACACCAAGGTTTTAAAGGCACCTTTGTTTTAAAGAAACTGTGTCTTGTTCCATCTGTTGAAATATACTTGAACTCTTGAACTGAATTGAGAAAGAGATTGCCATCATCATCTTCTTTTAATGACCCCATAATCCCTTGCGGGGTGGAATCTGGGCAACTGAATGCAGCTAGCAGAGGGTTTAATGGCCGGATGCCCTTCCTGTCACCAATGTGGAGTTTTGTTCAGCAGATAGATTCTCAGAGTGCCCAGAGAGAGAACTATCTGCCTCTACCTAGGATCGATCTCACAGCCTCCTGATTGTGAGGCGAGAGCCACTGCACCACTCCTGACAAAGAGATTGTCGTGTTGCACTTATTTTAGGATGAGGAACCAGTAAGTGAAAGATAGCCAGCGGTACTCCTTGAGTTTCAAACATCAACAAAAGACTCACTTAGTGGAAATAGTTAGGAAGAAGAAGGGACCCGAAGTTACTAACTGTGGGAAGTAGCAACTGGTTATCTATGGGGCCATTGTTCTCTTAGAGTCCCAGTGATGCAGTAGTTAGAATGCAGTATTGTAGACAACTCTGCCCACAGCCTGGAGTTTGATCCTGACAGCCCTCAAGGTTGATTCAGCCTTCCATCCTTCCAAGGTCAATAAAATGAGAACCCAGGTTGTTGGGGGTAATATGCAATTAATGCTTACATTGTAAACCAGCCAGAGATCACTGTAAAGCATTATAGCAATAGCACGTAGACTTATATACCACTTCACAGTGCTTTACAGCCCTCTCTAACCAGTTTATAGAGTCAGCCTATGGCCCCCAACTATCTGGGTTCTCATTTAACCCACCTCGGAAGGATGAAAGGTTGAGTCAACCTTGAGCCTGGTGGATTTGAACAGGCAAATTGCAGGCAGCCAGCAGAAGTAGCCTGCAGTACTGCATTCTAACCACTGCACCACCATGGCTATGGACAGCATATAAACTTAAATGCTATTGCTATATTCTGCTCAGCCATTAAAATCTGGATGAATTGGTGTACTCTAGGTAGCTCTGTAAATCAGTGGTGCCTTGTGGAATTACTTTCTCGGAAGCTGATTCTGCCCTGTGGAACCACCACTCCCTCTCAAATTCCACATAGCCACAACTTTGTTGGAAGCCATAAAAAGCTCTTTCTTCTGACAGGCATAGAATAGGGTAGGATAGGATAGGATAGAAATATGGAATGGAATAGAATGGAATGAAATAGAATGGAATAGAATAGAATAGAAAATATGGAATGGAATAGAATAGAATAGAATAGAATAGAACAGAATAGAAATAGGAATGGAATGGAATAGAATAGAATAGAAAATATGGAATGGAATGGAATAGAATAGAAAATATGGAATGGAATAGAATAGAAAATATGGAATGGAATAGAATGGAATAGAAAATATGGAATAGAATTCTTTATTGGCCAACTGTGATTGGACACACAAGAAATTGGGGTAGAACGTCATAGTTGGCCATCATGGGATGACTTATCTCTCCCTAATGTGCAACATGTATTCTACAGCTGATTTTGTCCTTTTTATATAACAAAACCTTTTTATTTCACGTTTTAATCCGATTGGGTAGGCAGCCTAAAATCACCTCATGATTGAGGCAGCAGACAAGTCAATAAATTACATTAAGTAATCCTCGAATTACGATCACAGTTGAGTCCAAATTTCCATTGCTAAGCAAGGCAGTTGCTAAGGGAATTTTTTGTCCCATTTTATGACCTTTCTTGCCATAGTTGTTAAGTGAATCATGTGGTCGTTAAACAAATCTGGCTTCCCCCATTGACTTGCTTGTTGGAATCACGAATGGTGATCGCCTCACCTGGTCACAAATACATGCCAGTTGCCGAGTGTCTGGATTTTGATCATGTGACCACGGGGAGGCTGGAACGGTCGTAAGTGTGAAAAGTGGCACAAGTAACTTTTTTCAGTGCTGTTGTAGCTTTTGAATGGTGACTAAACGAATGGTTGTAAATTGAGGACTACTTGTATATTCAGTGGTATGGCAGTCTCTTGACTGCATGAGGTGTTGGCTGCGTCACTCACAAAGTTAGGAAGCTGCCTCAGGTACTAAATTGGGATTCTGCACAAGCACAACCGTTTGTTAATATTCAGTGCTGACAATTCCAACAACTGTCAATGATAGAGAAAAGTCCTCTCCTCCCCTCCCCATCTCTCCCCTCCCCTCTGCTCTTCTCCTGTTCTCTCTTCTTTCTTCTCTTCTCTTCCCCTCCCCTCTCTTTTCCCCTCTGCCCTTCTCTCTTCTCCTTTCCTCTCTCCTTTTCCCCTTCTCTCCCCTCCCCTCTCCTCTCCTCCCCTCGCCTCCCCATCTCTCCTCTCCCCTCTGCTCTTCTCTCTTTTCCTTTCCTCTCTTCTCTTCCCCTCCTCTCCTCTGCTCCCCTCTACTCCCCTCCTCTCCCCATCTCTCTTCTCCCCTCTGCTGTTCTCCTCTTCTCCTTTCTCCTCTTCTCTTCCCCTTCTCTCCCCTCCCCATCTCTCCTTTCCCCTCTGCTCTTCTCTCTTCTCCTTTCTTCTCTTCTCTTCCCCTCCTTTCCCCTTTCCTCTCCTCTGTTCCCCTCTCCTCTCCTCCCCTCTCCTCACTCCTCTCCTTCCCTCTCCATTTCTCCCCTCCCCTCTGCTCTTCTCCTCTTCCCCTCTCCTCTCCTCTGCTCCCCTCTGCTCTCCTCCCCTCCCCATCTCTCCTCTCTGCTCTTCTCTCTTCTCCTTTCCTTTCCTCTCTTCCCTTCCCTTCTCTTCCCCTCCCCTCTTCTCCCCTCCCTTCTCCTCCCCATCTCTCCTCTCTCTTCTGCTCTTCTCTCTTTTCCTTTCCTCTCTTCTCTTCTCTTCCCCTCCCCTCCCCTCACTCCTCCCCTTCCCTCTCCATCTCTCCTCTCCCCTTTGCTCTTCTCCTCTTCTCTTTTCTCCTTTCCTCTCTTCTCTTCCCTTCCCCTCCCCTTCTCCCCATATCAAAGGAACTGGTTATGGATGCTATACGTCTTGGTTTGGGTGGATAGTTTGGACCAATGAGCTGTTTTATAAAAGGCAAAGTGCTGGACCTTTTGCCTTTCATAAAATGGAAATACGTGACCGTTAAAATTGCCCCCTTTCTCTGAGAAATTGCCCTGAGAATGCACCTCCTATCTGTCCTAACCATCATGACCCGGAAGAAAAGAAAACCAGGAAGGACCTAGATCAGAGAAACTTGTTTTAAAAATGTAGGTGCTAAGTGGCATCTCTACTTCCCTGAGATGACCCTGCAGAAAAATATTGCGTTACTATGTTCTTCTGTGGTGTCTTCCCCTAGGACCTCATGAAGAATGTCTGAGAATCATGACTGAGGCTTCCAAAAGGCATAAAGACTACCCACAATAATATCACGAAAGCCAAGATTGCTGGCTTCTTCAACTAAAAATTTCCCATCTTTATCCTAATTTTGGGGCTTTATTTCTATCCTTCTTTCAGCCTCTGAGTCCAGAAACAGTCATAATTCAGATCATGACCTGGGAACACATAATGAAATTAGTTCCTTTGAATCCTAGATGAGGGGGATCAATAACGGGGGATGAGGGAGCAGTTCCTAATCCTTCCTTTTGTCTATGGAGATTCTCAGATCATGGTTGTCCCCAAGTTACTTTTTCAAGAGGCAACGGGACTTTCTTTGTTTTTCTGTGAAGATGTTTCACTTCTCATCCAAGAAGCTTTCTTCAGTTCTGATTGAACTGGATGAGAAGTGAAACATCTTCAAGGAAAACAAAAGAAATTCCCTTGAAAAAAAAGCACCTCTTGTCAGCTTTGGAAGCCATATTGACACTGGACGCTTCCACGCTGCCACATTCTTAAGCTTGGGAAAGTGGGAGGGGGCAGTTTCTTAGAGTGTATGTGGTTAGACATAATAACATTCTTCTTCTAAGCCAAGGTCATGTTAATTCTGCACCTGGGTGAGGGAAAGTCTCAAGTTGGAATGAATGGTGATTGGGGCATGTGATGCGATGATGGGTGAAGGGGGTGGATTTGTAGTGTTTTACTTATTGCAAGGAAGCCTGGGACTTTTAGATTCGGGATTTCCCAGATGTGCCAGTTTACTATCCAATTAAACAGAACTTTTGAGAAGATATTTGTCTCGGAGTTATTTTGAAGCTTTTCTGGAACTCTGATCCCTTTGGCACAATCCTTCCTTTGGAACAGAAGCTAAAATGGGGTTGAAGCTGCAACTACAACAGAAGTTAGACCTTGAGCAGATCCAGTGTAACCATCTCTTCCCCCCCTTCCCCATCTCTTCTTTTCATCTTCCCCTCACAGCGACCTGCCTGAGTCAAAGCATAGGAAGAAAATTTATCACCTCTTACATGCAAAATTATAACACACAGACCGCCAATTTACAGATTCAAATTACTGGCGTCTATGACCAGACTTCTGTCACTGTTTCTGTGCCGTGCAATGTTTGTGGGAACGAATTTACGAAGACCGTTACCGTGTACAAAGGAAAGCTGGAGTCCATTGTCCTCCCGCCCTCTATCGAAATTACAGGTAGCAGAATGTTCCCCAACGTGGTTCACATCTCTGCAGACAAAGACATCTCGGTGGTCTCTTTGAACTCCAAGCCTCTGAGTACTGAGACAACACAACTCTTTCCTATGAGCCTTTCAGGGACTGAGTATTATGTGGTCACCCCAACAGGAGGTCCCACTGGATTTTACCCGGAGTTTGCCGCCTTATCTTATGAAGGGCCTAACGTGGTAGACTTCTTTTTGACGGCCCAGGTGGCCTTCAACGGGAAAACGTACGCTGCTGGAAGTAAACTCACCGTAACACTGCAGGCTTTGCAAGGAATCCAGCTGCAATCAACAGGGGATCTTTCCGGCACCAGAATTGTCTCCCAGACCGCTTTGGTAGTCTTAGCGGGTCATATCTGTTCATGGAAATACAACAAATGTAACCATGTCTTTGAGCAGCTCCTACCAGTGGAGGCATGGGGGAAGAGCTACATAGTCCCACCAATACCTTGGCAGACGAAGAGTGACATCGTGTTTATTTCAGCCTCCCAAACCACAACCATACAATACCAAATGGGTGCACAAAAACAGGCAGTAATCCTGAATGGCGGGCAAGTCCTGCCAATCAGCCTGTTGCCTAAAACAGCGTTATTCGTGCAAGCCGACGTGCCCTTTCAAGTACTTTTCTATAGCACTGGCGCTGTTTACCAAAACCTTTTGTACGACACTTTTTTGATAGGGATTCCAGATACCAGCATGTACAGCCAGACATATAGTGTGATTGGCCAGGCTGGTTTTCATAACTTTGCCATTTTGGTGGTGGAGACTCAGCAGATCAAGGGGTTGCTAGTGGGAGGCCAGCCCCTACCTACGCTGGAATGGACTTCAATTCCCAACACAGTTTTCTCTTGGGCCTTGTATCAGTTGCAGGTGGCACTTGTCCCCTACAGAGTGGAACATCCAAATTCACCATTTGGCCTCCTCATTGTGGGCGTGACCAGCCAGAACAGCTACGGGACTGTTGGCTCTAGTATGCAAGGTGAGTAGAATATCCTCTGACTTATAAGTTTGTAGAGGGGTGGAATGGGAAGATATTTGGAATATTTAAGAGCCGTGGTGGCGCAGTGGTTAGAATGCAGTACTGCAGGCTACTTCTGCTGACTGCCGGCTGCCTGCAATTTGGCAGTTCGAATCTCCCCAGGCTCAAGGTTGACTCAGCCTTTCATCCTTCCGAGGTGGATAAAATGAGGACCCAGGTTGTTGGGGGCAATGTGCTGATTCTGTAAACCACTTAGAGGGGGCTGTAACTTTCAAAACCCAGAATCAGGTCTGAATGCCTCTGAAAATAGAACAACATTCTGCATTGAATCTGATTCTTCCATTGACATAGGATTAATGATTAAAATTGCATATCCGGTCCTTAGGTCCTCTCAGTTGCAGCCATGTCCTGTGTCAAAAGGGCCTTGAATGCAAGATGATCAATGGTGCACCACACTGTGTGCCAACTTCAAACGGTACCTGCTGGATCTGGGGCGACCCTCACTACAATACATTTGATAAGCACAAGTACGATTTCCAGGGGACCTGCACCTACACAATTGCCAAGACATGTGGCAATAACTTCGGACTCCCGTCTTTCCACATCTATGCTAAGAATGGAAACAGAGGGAGTAAACGTGTCTCCTATATCGAGATGGTGACCATTGAAGTTTATAGATACACTATCACAATATCCAGATCAGAAAATGGTTTTGTGAAGGTAAGAGATGATTCAGAATTGATCTCAGTTGCATTGAGAATTGGTTCCCAACACCACTGAGATCAGCGTTTCACCTTAACCATTTTAAGATGGGTGGACTTCAACTCCCAGAATACCTCTGCTTAAGCAAGGAAAACCAAATGCACAAGTATAGAGTAGGTGACTCAACAGCAGTAACTGTGAAAGGGATCTAGGAGTCTAGTGGACAACAACTTAAGAATGAGCCAGCAGGGTGCTGCAGCTGCCAAAAAACCCAATACAGTCCTAGGTTGCATCAACAGAGGGATAGCATCAAGGTCATGTGAAGTGTTAATAGTGCTTTATACTGGTTTGGTAAGACCACACTTCTAATACAGTGTTCAGTTTTGGTCACCACGATACAAAAAAGATGTTGAGACTCTAGAAAGGGAGCAGAGAAGAGTTACGAAGATGATTAGGCAACTCTGTTATTCTATTCTATTTTATTCTCTCTCCAAGGTCCCTTCCAACTCTTGTATTCTGTATTCTCTAAGTCCACATATCTTTAAAATGGCTAAGGTTGGGAAACAATGGTTTCGATGGCCTTTCTCCACCCCTTCACATTTGTAAAATGATTGTAGTGATATTTATAGTGAAAATGAGTGTAGTGATATTTATTTGTATTTATTTATTTTTGTCAAGCATGCATTTGATAATATATATAAGTATAAACACAATTAAGAGTACATGAAATGGGTACGAATAAAAGGGGTCATTAGGACAGGGGCGGTAGGGACGTAGTTGCACTTATGCACGCTCCTTACAGACCTCTTAGGAATGGGGTGAGGTCAACAGTAGACAGTCTGAGGTTAAAGTGTTTTGGGTTTGGGGAAGAAACCACAGAATCAGTTAGTGTATTCCAGACATGGACCACTCTGTTGCTGAAGTCGTATTTCCTGCAATCAAGTTTGGTGCAGAAATGCTGTACTTATTTGTACCGTTCTTCAAAAATCAGAGCATGAACATTTTGTCAGCTAACATTAAAATTTAGAGATGGAGTGAAAGGTAGCTGCTGGGTTAAGGTGGTGTTTTATTGGTTTTCCAATAAAACAAACACGAACCAAAGGGAATAGAAACCTTTTAATGATTCTTACGAATCCCTGGTTAAAAGGCTGCTGCAAACTAATTAACTTTGATAAGCACGAACCTCGCCAAAACTGTGCAAGACTGCCAAGAATCACAGATAAGAAATATTTTACAACACAAGAATCTTCAAATACCAAATTAAGATACTGTAATGTCCATGAGGCTGGAGTTTCAAAACGTTTCTGCTTCCTACAAAGAACGTCTGATTCATAGCTGGCTTTTATCTTCTTGAAGGAGGGGCCATTACCTTGCAGCCTTACTCCCAAATCGCCCATGCTGCTGCAACTGCTCTTTCCCACGAGCAACCATGCGTGCATGTGCATTTGGCACAGGCTCCTCGGGAACCTTCTCATCGCTGCTGCCAGCCTCCACAATCTCTGAAGGCAGCAGTCCACTCCCTCATGGTCCTGGCCCCTCATCTGAGTCCTCGCTCTTCTCAGCCGTCCACACCTGCTGCCAGTTAACCACAACAAGTGGCCCTGAGAAAAGACTACCTGATAACATTTCCAAGACTTATTTTGGGTTCACAGGAAACTTGGTGAAGGTGAAGTCAAAGATAGTTTTTATTACTTGCTCTAAGCCCTTGTTAGAACAAGGACAACTGGCCTATTTTTGTAGATTTAACGTAAGCGCTGCAGATGTTGGTTTAATTTTTGGAGCAATAGTTAAGATAAGAAGCTAAAAAAAGGAAAACATAGCATCTCATTAAATATAGCAATTAAATACATACATAGAATTAACTTTAAAGGAAAAGCAGAATGAGCAAAGCAAGCAGAACAAGAATCAAAGCTCAGAATTATTTATTTAAAATAACGTTCGGCTGATTTTCAAGGCAAACCCTCCCCCCCACCATAAAAAGAAAAAAAGCTTTTACATTGTTGGTGGAATGCTATTTTGCATATAATGTGTCATAAAATATTCATTTAAGCATACAGCGTAGGTTTAAATTAGTCATAACGAAGCCCCTTTTTAAGTTGATTTCACACAATATGCTGCTTTAACAAAATGCAATGGCGGCATGCACAAAAATACTGAGACAGAAAAATAAATCAGAACATGGCGCAATATAGGTTCTGCTTCACACAATAGTTGGGTACTTTCAGTTGTGTTAAATATCAACTACTTAACCCTGTTTTAGTTTAGAATAGTGTGTTATGCAAACTCAGCCTATGTTTTCCTAGGATGAAGAATTTCTCCTATCCAAGTGCCCAGTATACTTCAGGCTTTCCTGGAAAATAATTCCTTGCTATTTTAGATGGGATTATTTGACAACCAACTGGAAAAGAGCCACAGAAGCTTATTTTTTTATCTATGATTACTGCTATGAGATATGTTATCTGAAGAAAAGTAGAAAGATTTTTAAATATCTGCAATGGAGGAATAGTTGGTGAAGAAGAAAGGATTAGCAGAGATAACAAAAGTGACTTGTCCGATTAGGGAAATGAGATTACATTTATTCGTGACTGGAAATCCTTTATGGACTTTTTACCGAAAAAAGAAAAAAAATTACCTTATGATTTAAGGGGTTTGATGATTAGAATAGAAAGAAGGAAATTATGCTGTGATCTTAAAATAGGATAAAATATAAACGAACTTGTAGCTGCTGTGAAGAAGATCAAAAGTGACTTCTTTGCATCTTTTTTCTTTTCTATTTATCACTTTCCTTTTACTTGTCTTTACTTTCTTTTTCTTTAAATTTTGATATTTAAAAATTATTTAGTAAAAGTTAATACAAATATAAAACTCAGATTCTTAAATCCCATCCTTATTAGTTTGATAGTCTTTTATTTATTTATTTTCTTGCCTCCAACCCTGGGCCAGGAAGACACCAAAATGATTGAATTATTGTGGTTAATTATAATATTATTGCAGTTGAAGCTGACAACTTCAGCTTCAACCCAGTGGCGGGATTCAAAATTTTTTTTACTACCGGTTCTGTGGGCGTGGCTTGGTGGGCGTGGCTTGGTGGGCGTGGCAGAGGAAGGATATTGTAAAATCTCCATTCTTACCCCACTCCAGGAGAAGGTCACTGCAAAATCCCATTTCCTCTGCACCCCACTAGCCTACTTTCCAGCTCTGTTCTCCTGTGCAGGGCAACCAAAAGAGACCCAGCCGATCAGCTGGGACTCAATGGGAGGCAGAGAAGAGATGGGGGCGGGGCCAGTCAGAGGTGGGATTTGCTGATTCTCCAAACTCAAAATTTCCACTACCGGTTCCCCAGAACTGGTCAGAACCTGCTGAATACCACTTCTGCTTCAACCTCAAAAACACAGGGACAAACAATAGATGCAAACTCAACGTGAACTGCTCCAAACTTGATTGCAGAGAAAATACGACTTCAGCAACAGAGTGGTCAATGCCTGGAATGCACTACCTGACTCTGTTGTTACATCCTCAAACCCTCAAAACTTTAACCTTAAACTGTCTACTGTGGACTTTACTCCATTCCTAAGAGCTCTGGAAGGGGGCGTGCATAAGCGCACCAGTGTGCCTACCGTCCCTCTTCCACTGTTCCAATTTATTCGTACTCAATTATTGTGTATATATTTCTACCTGTTTATACTTATATGTTTATATGTTGTGTTCATACTTATACTTATTTTCTCATTTATTTATTTATTTATTTATTTATTTATTTATTTATTTATTTATTTATTTATTTATTTATTTATTTATATGCTTGACAACAAAACAAAACAAACAAGCAAGCAAGGAAATAAATAAATAAATGAATGAAATATCTTGGCAATCTCTTCCTTTCTAGGTGGGGATCCAGATTGCAATTGCTTCTGTTTGTTGTTGCAACCTTTGCAATTGTCCTTTCTTTCAATGCAGGTAAATGGCATTCGGGTACACCTCCCCACCTTCCTAAATGGTGGGTCTCTCCAGATCTTCCAAAGTGGAGGTTCTGCTGTAGTGGTCACTGAATTTCATCTCCGGATGTCTTATGACTGGAATCAACAAGTACGCGTCACCGTCAGTAACGCTTTTCAGGGAAGTCTCTGTGGCCTTTGCGGGAACTATAATGACGACCCTGCAGATGACTTCCAAACTCCAGCAGGAACGAAGGCCCCAGATGCCAACGCCTTTGGCAAGAGTTGGAAAGTGAACGTTGGCGACCAAGACACATGTTGGGATGATTGCCATGGGCCTTGTGTGCCTTGCCAAGCTGATCAGGCCCAGAAATACCAGTCTGAGCAACATTGTGGTCTAATAAAGGCTCCCGGTGGTCCCTTCTCTCCCTGCCATTCTAAAGTGGACCCCGGCTTCTACCTTGAAGGTTGTGTTTACGATGTTTGTGCCAATGAAGGACACAGACAATCGGTATGTGATGCCCTGGAGTCGTACGCAGATGCCTGCCAGAAACATGGGGTCCAGATTGGTGAATGGAGAAAATTGGCTGGATGCTGTAAGTATGCAAGGAATTCAATAAAGTGGTGTTGGAAGAAATATCCATTTGGTTCAGTTCCAAGCTGGGAGAAAGACACTGGAGACAAAATGGAGGCTGGAGGCTGATTTGAAACATGGTTTAATGATGTAGCAGAACCTCATGGGTTTGTGATTCTGGGAAGCTGACCACATGAAATTGAGAGTGTGGGGTTTTTTTTCTTTGAGCTTTGCACTTGAGCTTCCTGTTCCTGTGCAAGAACATGCATCCTATTGGCTATTGTAGGGGTTATATAGGGGTCAGAGCTGGCTCTATAGGTTGTCTGAGCTAAGTTTGGTTGAAGTTTGGTCTGCTCTGAGACGATGCAATGAAGGAACTTGTGTTCTGAAAGGGTGTTGGGCAATTCCTATTATGGCTTAATGGCTTTGTCCTGATTTGGATCTTGAATCAGGGCTAATCTTACCTTTGTTCAGGTCTTGCTGCAGATAATTTTTGCCTTTGAATAGAGCTACCTAGATACTTGGCTTCTTTCAACAAGCTCTTTATCTCTTAAGTGCTGACATCTGCTGAGAGCTATTAAGAAAGTGGGGGCTGCTTTCTCCCTCTAAAAAAGCCGTGTTTCTCAATTGCTTATCCAGGGAAATACAATATTCTGCCTTTTTAAAATATTTCTCAAAATATTTCATTCTTCTAGGAGAGGGGTGGGGGCTAACTTTCTACAGTGGAAATGCTGCCCCCCCCCGCCCTCCCCCCTCCAATTAAAACAAGTGAGAACCGGATGCAAAGTATGTGATTCAAAGGCACAATGTAAAATATTACCTCGAGGCTATTTGTGGTGCTCGGTTGCAGACACATGATAAATTCAGAAACTAGCCCAAGCTCCTCCTTTATCAGTAAAAAGAACCTTGCTCCAAAAGCTGTTAGAGAGAAACTGAGAAAGTCTCCACCTGTACACACAGGTAGATCTCGACTTATAATAGTTCAGGGGTAGGGAACCTTAGCTCTTTTATCACTTATGGACTTCAACTCCCAGAATTCCTGAGTGAGCCATAAAAGGTTCCCCATCCCTGGCCTACTGGTTTTTCAGTTGTGGGGGAAATCAATTTTTGACTGGAATGGGACTGTTTAATATACAAATGTAGGACATATTCTTTATATATTCTTTATATGTCCTACATTTGTATATCAAACAATCCCATTCCAGTCAAAAATTGATTTCCCCCACAACTGAAAAACCAGTAGGCCAGGGATGGGGAACCTTTTATGGCTCACTCAGGAATTCTGGGAGTTGAAGTCCATAAGTGATAAAAGAGCCAAGGTTCCCTACCCCTGTAATAGTTCATTTACTGACCATTCAAAATTACGACAGCGCTGAAAAAAGGGGACTTAGGACCATTTTTCACACATTTTTATGACCGTTGCCGTATCCTCACGGTCATATGATCAAAATTCAGATGCTTTTCAACTGACTTATATTTACGACGGTTGCAATGTCCCGGGGACCGTGTGATCCCCTTTTTGCAACCTTCTGACAAGCAAAGTCAATGCGGAAGCCAGATTCACTTGACGACCGTGTTACTGACTTAACAGATGCAGGGATTCGATGAACTAATTGTGGCAAGCAAGGTCATAAAATGGGGCAACAATTCACTTAACAACCACCTCGCTTAGCGACAGAAATGTTGGGGGTCACTTGTGGCTGTAAGTTGAGGACTGCCCGTACCATGGATAAAATGGTTGTAAATAGGAACTATTGAGGAGCTGAAATTCTTGTAAGCCCCCCTGTCATTTTCATCTCAATAAATCTCGTTAACAAAGTTTGCTTGACAATCTTGAAGGGAAAGAATCACTTTCAGTTTGAGCTGGATCCCAAAGACCCTGTGCGTGTCTTAATTCTCTACTGGATTCCAAGCTATTCTTAAAAAGCCAATGAGTCAGCACTTCATGTTTCTAATCATGCTCAGCTCTCACGAGCTCTCTTCCTTTTATTTCCTCCTTTTGTTCTTTTCTTTAAAGAATACGTGTACTTCCGCAAATTTGAGGGCATCTTTAAGCCAGGGGACCCTCTTCGTACATAAATACTGATATATGATTAGATTTCTATGAGTATCAACAGTCAAAGCACAAAGTCAGTGTATTCCGAATCTCTATATATACAGTATAAAAGCAAAATACTACGCAAGCATCATCACAAAAACTCCAGAACCGTAAAGTTTACAAACTCGAAATTTGGCACATATGTTCCTCTTGGCTTCTAGGTGCTCACTAAGAAAGGATTTTTCCAAGTGACCATCAGAGCATTAGTATTTCCTGTATTATTATTAACACTCTCTGATGCTAAGGAGTTCTACTCCACCTCCCCACCTGAAAAGAAATCTGTTCCAAATGCAAAACATAAGCAGATGAGAGGAGTTTCAGTTTTAGTTTCAAAGCAGCAACCAATTTTAGTACAAAACAGTTGAGGTAAGCCTCCTTACTGTCTCCTTCTTGTTCACACAGCAAATACTGTTTCAGTTTCCATGTTTCGGTTTCCAAACAGCCCTCAACTCTCACACACTGACAGGATGCTAGCCAGATGAATACCGATGGATGCTGATAGACAGAGGCATATTCCCCCCCCCCTTATTTTCCTCCCCAAAAACTAAACCCGATCACATAGTTTCGTAGCGAAGCAAGGGAATAGAGCTAGTAAATCATATTTCTTAAAATCCAGCTATTCTTTTTTTCATACTAATTTGTCTATCTTTACCTCTCCTACCTTACTCAGTTTCAAGTACAGCTTTAATTTACTAAAACTTGATAAATAGCTGAAAACAGATTTAGGAACATTATAAAAACCTACATGGTATGCCCGTCATTCTGATCAGAAAAACTCAATGCATTTCACGCAGGTTGAGGATCACTTTTCATCTTGGATCTGTATTCTAAGGAAGGTAAATTCTAAACTGGAGTGACAGCAATTGATTCAGAGTGAATTAATGATCATTTCCCCCTTGAAAACTTTGGAAGGAGTCCTGGAAAAGGAATTAAGTCTTCAGATATGGCCAGTTGTCTTCTTGGTGGCCTCTAATGGTGGCATCTTTTCTAGGGAAGGATGCTTGTTTTACATTGTGCCTTTGTGTGATCGCCACTGAATTGTCTATAAACTTGTGAAACCAATGCTCTTGCTAACAGACCGGGCGATGAATTTGTATGCAGCAGATTGGCATCTAGAGGGGCAAATACATGGAAACCCCCCCCCCCCCAATCAATACGAATGGATTGAGTGACAATTGATTGATATATTTACACACATTCCAAGGCATAAAATGCACTACATTTTCAAAGAGTGAAGTGGTTATCCCAAATTTACCAGCCCTTTTGCAGCTGGCCGTTTTGGGAGTGTGTTCTGTCTAATTATGGGGAATGAGGATTAATTTGATTTTTAAATGGTTTCAACAGGTGAGGATCTTATTACGGTAATGTGCTCTCTAAGGCAGCAGCCACTTATCAATCTGGGATAAATATAGTCTAGTCGCTGCCTATTAGAACATCTCTAAAGAGATGCCATCTCGCCATCTCCATTCTTGCCCTTTCAATGGTGGAGGAAGGAAGAGCATATTGATAGCTTTTTCTTTTCTTTTCTTTTCTTTTCTTTTCTTTTCTTTTCTTTTCTTTTCTTTTCTTTTCTCCACACAGTACTGGAGTGTCCTCCCAATAGTCAGTACCAGCAATGTGGACCAACTTGCCCAGCCACCTGCCTAGATGAACAAACTCAACAGCAACTCCTCTGCCCATTGGTGTGCATAGAAGGTTGTCATTGCCTACCAGGTTATGTGCTGAGCCAGGGCAAATGCATCCCTAAGTCCAGTTGTGGATGTCTGCATGAAGGCTTCCTCTATGCGCCCAATGAGAGTTTCTGGGCCGATGATAAGTGCACACAGAGATGCGTGTGCAACCCAGCCACGAATCGGGTTGAGTGCACCCAACAAGCTTGCAAATCCTCAGAAAAATGCCAAGTCATAAAAGGGGTGAGGGACTGCTACCCTATCGACTTCGTTAGCTGCAAAATTCATGGTGATCCCCACTACTTTACCTTCGACAAGTATAAATTTGATTTCCAAGGACCCTGTGCCTACGTCCTCACTGAAGTGTGTGAAAAACCCATGGATCTGAACTGGTTTGGTGTTTATGTCCAGAATGAATATCGGGGAAACCGTGCTGTGTCCTGGACCCGGAGCGTACAAATCAACGTCTACGGCATTGAGATCATAATCAGTAGACAATATCCTGGGAAAGTCTTGGTAAGTTTGGGTAATATCTGGTTATTACAACCATGATCTCTGGAGTTTCCACACGGTTCAAAAATGCAAGCAATCGGTTCGCTGCCTGGTTGCTAGGTGGGCGTGGCCTTGGTGGGTGTGGCCTATCTGAACTTCTGGGAGGGCCATTTTTTTTGACTTCCCAAGGTCTGGAGGCTTCAGCATAATTGGCCCCCAACAATTTGGTCCTCATTTTACTGACCTCGGAAGGATGAAAGGCTGAATCCACCTTGAGCTAGTCAGAATCGAACTCCTGACAATGAGCAGAGTCAACCTGCAATATTGCATTCTAACCAATGTGCTACCTGGCTGCAAATAAACTAGTGGGTTTCATTGAACACAAATAATCCAGATCTGCTGGAGGCAGGCAGTAGTTTGGCTTTGAGGACCATATAAATTGCCACATTGGGGGACCTATAGAAAGTGGTGCACATTTATATGTACCTCTATAAATGTACATCTCCGTACAAGCATTTTATGCTTATACATACACTGATACATTACACATCCCATCCTTCTTCTGGAGAGTAACCCATTTTTTATTTCTTGTCACAATATTTCACCTGTAACACAACTGAACAGCTTCAGATAGATATGCAGCTGGTTGCTGTTCTCCTATTAATAATATTCAAATGCCATCATTATTTTATCTGCAGGCCAGCTGGTTGAATCTATCTATTAGGAACCCTGGTGGCACAGTGGTTAGAATGCAGTATTGCAGGCTAACTCTGTCCACAATCTGGAGTTCAATCCTGCCTGGCTCAAAGTTGACTCAGCCTTCCATCCTTCCGAGGTTGATAAGATTTGGACTCAGATTGTTGGAGGCAATATGTTGACATTGTAAACTACCCAGAAAGTGCTGTAAAGCACATTGGGGTAATACATAAATCTAAGCGCTATAATATTGCTATATATCATTTGAGTATCTAGAGAATGGAGAAGAGCATTTTGTAGGACCCCAAGATGGATACTTGGCTTCTAAGCTATAGAAGTGTCCTTCTGTTGGTGCAGGGAGATTCCATGTCCTTTTTTTGGGTGGGGGGAGGGAAGGCTCCATTACCAGGCATCAGAGGCAACATATGCACATTAAAGTACGTAGATGCACATAAAGAAATGACCCCAAAATTTCCAATCCTATGATCTCACCAAGTCTCTGCTCCAACCGTTGGTGCCTTCTGCTATTGTGGGGAGAAAAATGACAAAAATGCTATGGTCTCTGGTCAAAAAAAAAATCCCTATTTCTGCTGTTATGCAGACCCTGAGAAGGACAGAAGAGATGAGAGATAGTCTTTGACATGACTGGTTTTTTTTTCCCCCATCATTTCTCCTTTTCATTGAGTTAACGTGAGCATCCTATTTCTCCTTCATAGGTTGGCGGTATATTGATCTGCCTGCCTTATAATGCTGTTGGAAACAGAGTCAAGATATATCGGAAAGGCCCCAGTGCTGTGGTCGAAACTAATTTTGGCCTCACAGTCAGCTTTAATTGGGACCACCAACTCACCGTCACCGTACCCGGCACATATAGAAATACACTTTGTGGCCTGTGTGGGAATTTCAACAACATACCTGCGGACGATGCTCTTGTGCCCGGAGGGATCCTTGTTCCCAAAATCCCCGTGTTTGGTGCTAAAGGCACCAAGGCATTTGACCCAAGCTGCAAACAGGTCGTAGATCCCGCCTGCCCTGGGGTGGACGTCTTAGCAAAACAGCAGCGGGCTTCAGGACAGGAATGTGGTCTCATCGTAGCCATCAGTGGGCCTTTCAGAGAATGCCACGGCCACGTAGATCAAGAAGCCGCCTTCCAGGATTGCATCTATGACTCTTGTTACCTCAAGGGACGCTACGCCTTTGTCTGTGCAGCCATCGCCAATTATGCCTTGGCCTGCCAAGCTGCTGGCATCACCATATACCCCTGGAGAACGCCAATCTTTTGCCGTGAGTTTCTCGGATGTAAACTGGGCGCTTTGACTTGGGGAAGAAAAGTCTGTTCCTAGTGGGATTGGGAAAACCAGACATAGAGAAAGGAGTCAGTGTACACAAGAGAAGAAATGCTTCATGCTTAGACCAACTAATCAAGCAGTTTAGTCACCTGAAGGTTGCAATTTTACTGCAGAAGAAGTACCAAGGAGAGCTTATCTTTCCAGGTGCAAGGATTGGGCCATTGCAGGTAGTCCTCAACCTACGACTTTAACCGAGCTGCAAATTTCTGTAGCTAAGCGAAACAGTTGTTAAGTGAGTTTTGCCCCAATTCTTCCCTTTTGTTGTTAAGTGAATCACTGTGGTTGTTAAGTGAGTAACACAGTTCTTAAGTGGACCCGGTGCTTCCCCATTGACTTTGTGTCAGGGTTCCAAGTAATACACCCATGGCAAACAGAACTCCGAGGCAGGATAGTTGCTCAAAGAATAGTTTCATTTGGTATATCATATTGGCACAGGATGGTGAAAAACAACTCTAAATGTTCCCATGGTTTTTATCTAATTAAAAGTAAAGGTTTTCTCCTTTCCCCATACAATCAGTCGTATGGTCCAATCAGGGTTCCATCCGGTTGCCTGGTAACTTCACTCCTCCTCTCTCTGGCCCCCTGTGGGAATGTCCTTGATTCCCAGGAGAAAGTATTTTGTTTTGGCTACAAACTCCAACTATCTCATTTCCCCTCTACCGATCCCTCAGCTCCAGTGTGGCAACACTGAAGCCTCAAAATGGCCTCGGTCAGGTCAGCTTCAGGGTTGACACTTTGCTTGTCAGAAGGTCACAAAAGTGGTCACCTGACCCTGGGACACTGCGACCGTCATAAATACGAACCAGTTGCCAAAGTCCGAATTTTGATCACATGACCATGGGATGCTGCAACAGTTGTAAGCGTGAAAAATGGTGATATGTTTTTTCAGTGCGGTTGTAACTTCGAACGGTCACTAAACGGACCGTTGTAACTCGAGGACTACCTGTATTTTTTTACCCTTTCTTGTTTTTCTGCAAGGACTGAGTTTTAGTCCTGTGCCTGATTACCTCTCTTGCGTGACTAACTCATTCCTTCTGTCCTCGTTTTCAGCTCCGCGTTGTTCTGCCAACAGTCACTATGAACTTTGTGCTAAACAATGTGATCAGGCATGTAGCAGCCTCTATTTCCCAGCTCCTTGCCCCACCAAGTGTCAAGAGAATTGTGTCTGCAATGACAACTTTGTTAGGAGCAACGACGCGTGTGTACCCATGGCGCAGTGTGGCTGCCTCCATCAAGGGCGCTACTATCCGGTCTCCGAAGTCTTCTATCCAACTTGCCAAGAACGTTGCGTCTGCCAGGCTGGTGGCATCGTGGCATGTGAAGCGACCCCTTGTGGT
Organism: Bungarus multicinctus; assembly: GCA_023653725.1. Taxonomy (NCBI): domain Eukaryota; kingdom Metazoa; phylum Chordata; class Lepidosauria; order Squamata; family Elapidae; genus Bungarus; species Bungarus multicinctus. The sequence continues at coordinate 10,526,843 of CM042835.1, read as the reverse complement.
CCCAATGAAGTATGCCAGCTACAAGATGGACATCAGAAATGCTACCCCACTGGAAGTGCCACCTGTTCTCTTGTTGGCGATCTCTACCTTACTTTTGATGGGCGGCCCTTTGACTTCCAAGGCACCTGCTCTTACATCCTAAGCAAGTCGGTGTTCACCACAAAGGTTGGAAACCTGCCACCTTTTACTGTAGTGATACAGAATCAGGTCTCGGGGAATGGAAACATCGCAGCGCCCAAGGTGGTCACGGTGCAGACGTTGAACTTTGAGCTTTCGCTGTTGCAAGACAAGTGGGGATATGCCCAGGTGAGTTCCTGAATCCTGTTCACTGGAGGAGATGCGTGTGTGGAATCGTGGGGGGGATAGCTTTCTCTCTCTGCTGGGGAAAATCGAACCCATGTAGAATAATCTTCACCGCTGGAAGCTTTCCAGAAGAGACAGGACAGCCATCTGTCAGAAATGGCATAGAAACACCTGCTTGAGCAGTGGGTTGGACTAGATGACCTATAAGGTCCCTTCCAACTCTGTTATTCTAAATATTAGATGTAATTACGTAGGTGACTTACAGAGTAAATGTGTATGAAACCAGAGGTGGTATTCAGCATGTTCTGACCAGTTGTAGAGAACTGGTAGCGGAAATTTTGAGTAGTTTGGAGAACCGGCAAATACCGCCTCTGACTGGCCCCACCCCCATCTATTCTCTGCCTCCCGAGTCCCAGCTGATTGGCTGGGTCTTTGTTTGTTGCCCCACACAGGAGAACGGGGCTGGAAAGCAGGTTAGTGGGGTGGGGAGCAGGGGTGAGATTCAAAATTTTTAACAATCGGTTCTGTGGGTGTGGCTTGGTGGTCATGTGTCTGGGTGGACATGGCTGGTGGTCATGTTATTGGCTGGGCATGGCCAACTCAATATTACTCACATCAAGGCATGCATCTTCTCGTCTGGCCTCTCATGACTGGGGATGCTGCAACAGTCGTAAGTGTGAAAATGGTCATAAGTCACTTTTTTCAGTGCCATTGTAACTTTGAATGGTCACTCCACACAAGCAAAGTACCAGCAAAGGAGGGGAAAAAAACTCCAGAGAAGTTCCTGAGACAGGAAGTCTAGTCCTGCCAAGAATATAATAAGGGTTAACGGAGAGGCAGTTTCTGTAAGCAACACCAGAATGTTTCCTTCCTGCCTTTCTTACAGGATTAGGCCAGGAATTTCTTCTAGTAACCGGTTCTCCAAACTGCTTAGAATGTTAACAACCGATTCTAGCGAATAGGTGCAAACTATTCCACCCCTGGTGGGTAGTGAATATGATTGTGCAGTAACCTTCCCCCAGGAATGGGGAGGGAATGGAGATTTTATAGTATCCTTCCCCTGCCATGCCTACCAACCCACACACACCAAGCCATGCCACGCTCATCAAGCCATGCCCACAGAAACGGTAGTAAATTTTTTTGAATCCTACCATTGAATGAAAGGTCTCAAAATGTATATGGAGATTCTCAATTATCCAGGTCATGATTGTTCCAAAGGTGTTTTTCCAAAGGCAACTCAAATCAATTGCACAGCCAACCAAAGCCAGCACTGACCCACAACCAACCTGCACAATGCTCTCCCCACCAACCAGCACTTCATCTCCCAATGACCCTCACCTGGCGTGGCCTCCCCATCACAGGACCCATCACCAGACTCTCTCTGTTGACCCACACCTGACCCATCACAAGACTGATGTGACCCTCATCTATCGTGACCTCACCATCGCATTTATCAGATAGAGTTTCTCTATCTGATAAATTCCCAACGATATCACAGTTGACTTTTTCTGAATTCATTTCTCTCCGCCTGGAGGGAAATAAGAGAAATGGCTGGGCAGATTAAAATAGTTGCTGCAACAGAAGCATGGCCTTTTTTTAAAAAAAGAAACTATATCTTCTGGACTTTTGAAGGTACTTGGGAATTTTTCAGTGATGTATCAATCCTTCTACTTCCTCCTCTTCCTCTTCCCCTTATTCTTCCTCTTCTTCCTCTTCTTCCCCTTCCCTTACCTCTTCCCCTTCTTCATCTTCTTTCCTCCTGCTCTTTTTTGTTTTTCACAAAGATATAATTTTATTCTGGCAGGTAAATGGCGTACTCCGTCGCCTCCCCGTAAGCCTTTTGGATGGCAAGCTTCGAATCTTTCAGCATGGTTTTTATCAGAGGTTCGAAGCTTTCTTTGGTCTTACGATGATCTTTGACCTCTCTTACAACGTGATAATCACTGTTCCCAACAACTACAAGGATCAGCTGGGTGGCTTATGTGGAAACTACAACGGACATCCGCAAGATGATCTTCAGCTACCGGATGGCACGGTGGTCTCAGATGTGGCTGTGTTCGCTGCTGCCTGGAAAATCCAGACCCCTGGCATCTCCTGCACGGATGGGTGCTCTGGAACGAATTGCCCGATTTGCACAGAGGCAAAGGAAGAGTTTTTTAAGCAACGCTCCTTCTGTGGGATCCTCACAGCCACTGATGGACCTTTCAGTTCGTGCCATGGGGTTGTAGATCCCACTGCCTATCTAAACCATTGCGTCCGCGATTTGTGCATTGGCGGTGGGGACAGACAAATCTTATGTCATAGCATCCAGAGCTATGTGGCAGCCTGTCAAGGAGCCAAGATCACCATCCAGCCATGGAGGAGGCCAGAATTCTGTCGTGAGTAGCAATCAAGAAGCATTACTCATTGGAATATAGGTTGAAAAGGGGGTTGTCCAGTTGTGGGATTCAAAATTTTTTACTACCAGTTCTGTGGCTGTGATTTGGTGGGCGTGGCATGGCATGGCATGGCTTGGTGGGCGTGGCTTAGTGGGCATGGCAGGGGAAGGATACTGTAAAATCTCTATTCCCTCCCCACTCCACTAACCTGCTTCCAGCTCTGTTCTCCTTGGACAGGACAACCAAAGAGGACCCAGCCAATCAGCAGAGAATGGATGGGAGAGGCAGAGAATGGATGGGGGCGGAGCCAGTCAGAGTCTTTGGGCGTGGCTTGGTGGGCATGGCAGGGGAAGGATACTGTAAAATCTCTATTCCCTCCCCACCCCACTAACCTGCTTTCCAGCTCCGTTCTCCTGTGCAGGGCAACAAAAGAAGACCCAGCCAATCAGCTGGGACTTGGGAGGCAGCGAATAGATGGGGTGGGGCCAGTCAGAGTTGATATTCCAAACTACTCAAAGTTTCCGCTACCAGTTCTCCAGAACTGATCAGAACCTGCCGAATCCCACCTCCAGGAATGTCCCTACTGTAAAGACTAAGAGGCTGTGTGAACCAGCTAGGATTCTGTGATTTGGTTCCAGAGGTTGGTGCAAAATTAAAGTCAGTGCAATCCGAAGACTTGATCAGATCAAAGTACATGCGCACGTAGATAAAAGTCCACCAGATCTTCAAAGGTGCCTAATTTTGTTTGCTGCATTGAATTGTTAGAAGATTCAGCTCAGATGATGATTTGACGACATTGCCTATAAATAGAATCTTTGATGCTTCAGGCAGCCTTAGTCAAGAACCCCCAAAGAGAGAAAGAGAATTAAGTAGATAATTGGAAGGTCATCAGCACTTAACATCCCTTTCTCTTCACCTGGCCATGGCTCAAGGGAGTTCGTTGCTTTGGCTACTATCACATAGGAAAGATTGCTGTCTACTACCTCTACAATAATCATTGGGGTAAATGTAGAGAAGGCAGAGGAGGAGACTAATTTGGAGTCTCCTAGCATAGGGCCGTCCCACTAAGAACCACCTTCTATCTACTCCTATGCCTTCAATGAACCTGATTGACTCTTCATCTGAGGGTTGATGGATGAGTCCAGGCTCTGCCTCTGTCTCTCTCTCTCTCTCTGCCAGCTTCATTCCCTCTTCCCCCTTGGAGCCTTGATGCTGACCCTGACTCCCACACCTCCTCCTCCTCCTCCTCTTTGGCTGACATGTTATGATGGTCATCTTTTTCTTTCAAGACATGGTAGCCTAACCTTATGGCCCAGTCGGAGTTGTAGTATAAGAATGGCAAGGAAGGAGCCAATGAGAAAAAGGACATGGCCATTGCTATCAGCTCTTCTTCCGCTGCTATTCCTAAGTCAGCCACTAGTAAGAGGCAGTAAAAATAGTGTCCTAAGTTCTAACTTGGCCCCAGAAATCCAGCTTGGTTGTTGGGGAATTCTGGGAGTTGAAGTCCACCTGTCTTAAAGTGGACAAGATTGAGAAACACTGGCCTAGAATATTTCAACTGGAAAATATGGGTAGCCATTGACTTAGCACAGTTGGGACTGGAGCTTCCATTGCTAAGCCATATAGTCATTAAGTAAGTTGTGCTTGATTTTGCTTGCTTTTTGCTGTGGTCGTTAAACATATCACACATTATTAAGTGAGCCCAGCTTTCCTCATTGACTTTCCTTGTCAGATGGACTTCACTTCTGGCAAATGGTGATCATGTGAGCCCAGAGCACTACAATCACTGCAAATACCAGGTTGCCAAGCTGTTGAATTTTAAATAGTGACTTCAGGGAGGTTGCAGGAATCATAAATGCAAGGACCAGTCCTAAGTCACTTCTTTCAGTGCCATTGCAACTTCAAACAGTAGTTAAAGGAATAGTCATAAATGGAGGACTACCTGTACTGGATGGCCACTACATGTCCCAAAGGGGCTTTTTCAAAAAGCAACTGGACTTTCCTTTCAGAAAGAAAAGAAAGCAAGTCCAGTTACCTGTTGAAAAAGCACCTATGGGACAACCATGACCTAGAAGACTGAGAATCTCCATAAACATGACCACTAGAGGTACAGTAGACTGGTAGAATGCATCCATGAACACCAACTGGCAGTCAGATGAAAATTCTTTAATTTCACAATGTATAGGCAGATTTAACCATAGTTTCAATTGGGAAAATGTGACCATCCTAGACCAAGCCAAGTCCAAAAATGCCAGGGAATTTCTAGAAGCCTGGCACTCTGACAAACCAGCCATCAATAGACACATAGATGTTAAAAACATCTATATAAAAGGTAAAGGTTCCCCTGCACATACGTGCTAGTCGTTTCTGGCTCTAGGGGGGCTGGTGCTCATCTCCATTACAAAGCTGAAGAACCAGTGCATCCGAAGACGCCTCCGTGGTCATGTGGCCAGCATGACTAAACGCCAAAGGCGCACAGAACGCTGTTACCTTCCCACCAAAGTGGTCCCTATTTTTCTACTTGCATTTTTTATATGCTTTCAAACTGCTAGGTTGGCAGAAGCTGGGACAAGTAATGGGAGCTCACTCTGTTATGCTGCCTAGGGATTCGAACCGCTGAACTGCCGACTTTTCTGATTGACAAGCTCAGCGTCTTAGCCACTGAGCCACCACGTCCTTAACATCTCTATAGATTTTGCAAAAGAGATAATCAACCAGCCCAAAAGAAAAGAAAAAAAAAGACCCCAGCATCTCTCCACCAGTAATCAGCACCCAGATCAGCATAGATTAACTCCAAGGTTAAATTCAGACCAACAATCAAGTAAGCGATACCCCAAATCAAGAAACTGTCAAAGAGCCATCAGTAAACAGCCCAACCAAAGAAACTCTAAGATCACTTCCTACCCACACTGAGAGGCAAGTCACCAGAATATAAACTGACAGTAAACAGCACTACTTGCAAGCACTGATGCGTTACCTAGTTAGGTAATGAAACATCTGCAAGAAAACAAAGAAGCTCACAGAGCATCAAAGAAACACCTGCCCATCCCGGTAGATGGGTGTAAGAAAATTCAGACAATGCTAACGGTTGCCACTTACTGGTTATTGCAGTTTGACAACTCCTGCCTGCTGGAGAATTCTGGAAATCGAAGGTCCGCGCAGCTTAAAGTTGCCAAGGTTGAGAAACATTGCTTCAGCTGATTGGTTCCTCTTGTCTCTTCTTCTGCAGCAATAACCTGTCCAGCCAATAGCCATTACACCACCTGTTCTAATATCTGTGAAGTCACCTGTGCTGGGCTTACGGATCACCTTCCATGCCCAGAGACCTGTGTTGAAGGTTGTCAGTGTGATGACGGCTTCTTCTCAGACGGCCTCAAATGCATCCCCATGGATGAGTGTGGCTGCTTTGAAAACAACATATACTATCCGGTAGGTTGAAAAGGAAGGAAATACCGGGCCTTCGTTTGTTTCTCGGAGGGACCTGAGAAAAATCACGTCTGTATTAGACATTTAGTCTAGTATTATCATGCTGGTTACTTACTTTTCAGCGGGAATCAAGATGACATCATTAATTCATTGTAGGCCTTGTGTCTTTTTTTTTTTAGTCTAATTTTTGGAGGTTTCCCTCCCACTTTCCCAATTTGATGCAGTGGTAGCCTATCTTTGGTAGACTGTTACTGTGATTGTAATCAGAAGCTAATTTCATTTGGTAACTACTTATTGCAGCTTCCTGTTAAGTGCAGCTCAATCTTACAGGAGAATTACTGTACTCCTTAATTAGTCCATTCCTGTTCCCTGTAGAGTGTTTTATTAATCTCTTGATGTTTGTCACTCGCTGTGTGATGGTCCTATGGATGAATTAAACCAGGAGCTGGTAAGTTGTTTTAGATGGTACAAAAGAACTTCACAGCAAAAGCAAACCATTCAAGGTGTCTTCAGGGGATTGTTGTCCTTTTATTTTATTTATTTATTTTGTCAATTGCTTACAAGATAATAGGTATAAGTAAAAACATAGTTATGAATACATGGATACATATAAGAAAAATAAAAAATAAACAATAGGACAGGGACGGTAGGTACGTTCGTGTGCTTATGCATGCCTCCTACAGACCTCTTAGGAAAGGGGTGAGGTCAATAGTAGATAGTCTAAGGTTAAAGTTTTGGGGGTTTGGGGAAGAAACCACAGAGTCAGGTAGAGTATTCCAGACATTGACCACTCTGTGGCTGAAGTCGTATTTCCTGCAATCAAGTTTGGTGCGATTAACCTTGAGTTTGTATCTATTGTTTGCTCTTGTGTTGTTATGGTTGAAGCTGAAGTATTCATTGACAGGACATTGCAACGTATGATTTTATATACTATACTTAGATCGAACCGAAGGCGGCGTAGTTCTAGGTTTTCTAGGTCTAGAATTTCGAGTTTATGAATGGTTCCATTATAAATGGATGGTTCCATTGTAAATTAATGTAGTGGATGGTTCCATTGTAAATTAATGTAGTGGAAGGGAAAACTCTCTATATGATAACATTTCATAAAAAAAACCTATGAGACAAGTGGCTCTAATTGCTTAGATCCAATCCAATCCAATCTAGAGGCTTTTAAGAAGAGACTGGACAGCCACTTCTGTCTGAAATGGTATAGGATCTCCTGCTTGGGCAGAAGGTTGAACTTCCAAGTCAGTTATTCTCTGTTCTAATCCCATCCCTCTTATGGATTCTTAATACGTATCTCAAATGATCTGGGATTCCATTCCTCTCCCTCAACCCATTAAGGAATTACAGCTTCAAGGCAAACAGCATTTCCAGGAACCAATAAGGATCTCCTACTCTAGGAACCTTCCAAGGTTGCTGTGGAGCAGTTTCTAAATAAGTTTTGCTTCTTCTACAAAGCTGGTGGAAGTATTGCAGAAGTACACAAACCTGGCTCCTCCTGAATGAGATTTGCCTTGCTGCAGATAACTTTCTCCCAATGCGATTGTTTTTTTGTTTTTTTTAATGTGGTTTTGGATCCTTTTCTCTTACCTGTGGTTGTTTTTCCCCAACGCTTAGCCTAATGTGCCCATCCTTGCAAAATAATTGCAAGGAGAAATGTGTCTGCACTCCGGGAGGATTCTTCTGTGAAGACCACGCTTGTGCCGCCAATGAAGACTGTGTGACAAAAGATGGAGTTATGCAGTGCCAGAACAGAGGTAATGGGTGATACCACTTCACTGTTGAGCACTTGATGGATGGAGAAAGAAAGATATGATTTTACATCCATCAGGATGTCTTGGGAGTAACCAGTAGTTCAGGCAATGATCCTGTGGCTAGAGACTGAAGCTGAATTCAGTGTTGCGTGAAATGCATGCATTTCAATTTCAGTAGCTGCTACGGGAGGGACTTTAATTCTTTCTATTTCTCAGAATGCCTTTCTGAACATTTAGATAGCTGTGAAGATTTTATCCATAGGTCTAACACAACATCTACTTAGCATTCAATGTGCTTAGCCAAGTCACTAACTAACATAATGGCTATATTTGCTCAACATGCTAAACCTGGTTAGTGTCAAGCCTCAATTTACTTTGGTGGTGGAATACTATGAATTCAGTAAGACACACTTGAAAACCGGAAGTGGGGAGAGCTGAGGTGGTTGGAGCTCCAGCCAAAACAATATAGCTGGCCGATGAGTCAGCTGCATTCCAATGGCTGCTCAGCCAGAGGAAAAAGGACCAAAGTTGTCAGGAAATTATTTCATATCCTGATTGGACAATGTGACATACTGTTTTGGAAAAATGAGAAAATTCTAGTTATAGTGATTTGGAAAGCTGGGAAACTTTCAGTACTGGTTTTCCACCAGTTAGTACCAAGATGGTGTAATTAAATAAAATACTTCTTTGAGGAAGTACAATGCCTCTGAGTTCATTTTATAATGATTGCATTACTTGGAACCTGACAGTTTTAATAGATTCATGTGTGTGGGTGTGGGTGGTTTCACGTGGGGTGCAAGCCTTAATTTTTTGGACCCAGGCTAGTTTATGCTTCAATATAACCTAGAAAATGGGTTACTTGTGAAACTAGGTTAAGCATATTGTGTCACCTGCAGAGGTGTACATTTCAAGACATACTGATAGCAATAGCAATAGAACTTAGACTTACTGTATATATCGCTTCACAGTGCTTTACAGCCCTTTCTAAGCAGTTTACAGAGTCAGCCTATAGCCCCCAACAATCTTGGTCCTCATTTACCGATCTTGGAAGGATAGAAGGCTGAGTCAAACTTGAGCCGGTCAGGATTGAAGGGAATCAAATTCCTGGCAATGTGAGCAGAGTTAGCCTGCAATACTGTATTCTAACCACTGCGCTACTGTGGATCTTTATACTGATCCTCTTCTAGACTTAGTTTTTATTTTCTGCAGCCTATCAAAGAGAAAGATTGAGGGGTGAAGAGGACATGATAACTCTCTTCCAGTACTTGAAGGGCTGAGAAGAGGGGATGGACATATTCTCCAAAGAAGTAAAGGTTTTACCAGAAGTAAAATGTGGAAGCTTATTAAAGAGAGCTCCAACCTAGAAGTAAGGAGAATTTTTCCGACAGCGAGAACCGTGCATCAGTGGAATAGTTTGCCTACCTGAGGTGTAGGTACTCAATCACTGGAAGTTTTCAAAAATAGACTGGAGAACCATTTGCCGGGGGGGTGAAATAAAGTCTCCTATCTTGAGCAAGAGGTTGGAGCAGTAGAAGACCCCTGAAGGTCCCTTCCATGATTCTGTGCCTTTCTGTTTTCTCCGCAGATCCTTGCGAAGTTAAGCTTTGCCGTCCCAAGGAGAAATGTCAGGTCAAGGATGGACAGGCTGTTTGCGTCCCGGATTATACGGGACACTGTTGGTGCTGGGGGGACCCCCATTGCCATACCTTTGATGGCTACAGCTATGATTTCCAAGGCACTTGTTCCTATGTGCTCGTTCAGTCGACGGGCGTTGATCAAAGCCTTGAACCCTTCTCCGTGGTGGTAAAGAACGAAAACCGAGGGGACAACAAAGCTGTCTCCTATGTGAAACTTGTTAGCTTACGTGTGTATGAGCAAGTCATCAGCATCCATAAACAAGAAAATGGCAGAGTTCGGGTAAGAGCAATTTTTTTATCAATCGCTATTTTGAACGTTCACTTTGTACTTCCATCCCTATCTTATTTCTTTAAAACTTTCACATAGCTATCCATCTTTTAGCCACCTCTGGGCAGTTCCCAATCGAACTGATAGGAGGAAACAGTGGTGGGATTCAGAGGTGGGATTCAGCAGGTTCTGACCAGTTCTGGAGAACCGGTAGTGGAAATTGTGAATTGTTCAGAGAACTGGTGGTAACCTTCCCCCTGGAGTGGGGTGGGTGTGATGACCCGGGGTGTGGCACAAAGGCAACACAGTCAGATAATCAGTAGGAGTCCTTTTATTAGCTCCAACTTGGCCCCCAATGTCCTGGTTACCTTCTGGCTGGAGAAAAACTCTTCCAGGAACAGCCTTTGGCTGCAGAGAATCAAGTCCAAAATATGGTCAAGAAAAACTGTAACTATAAGTCCAATCAAGGCAAGAGGAGGTAATTAGTCCAGCAGGGCAAGAAAAGGAATTCCATTTGGTAGTAACACGACCCGGTTGGGAAGATGTCAGGAACGCAGATAACCAAAGTCACCATAAGATAAACTCACATTTGTTCCCAGCAGACACCACATTCAGCTTGCATCCCTTTTAAATTCTCATTCCCAGCTGTGGCTAATGAAGGGAATCAGAGCCCTTTCCTCCCCCGTAAGCCACACAAGCCATGTTGCTCTCTTCTCTCTTCCTCCCTGCGTGCCCTAGGATGAAGAGGGGGTGGGCCTGGGTCTTCCTCTGAACTCTCTCTTCCTTGTTCTACCTCTTCCGTGCTCTACCCAACCAGACTTTGCCCTTCCCCAGTTTCCTCCACAGCCAACGGAGCCACACTCCCACCTCCTGTTAGCTATTTGTCTTCCTCCTTGGATTCAGACTCTGACAGGGGCATGACAGTGGGAATGGAGATTTTGCAGTATCCTTCCCCTGCCACACTCACTAAGCCACACTCATCAAGCCACACCCACAGAACCGGTAGTAAAAAAAATTTGAATCCCACCACCGGTTCTATGAGAGCGTTCAGCATTCAAATTACACCAAGTTCAAGCACTACAGCTTACCTTCTAGAGCAGCCCCAGTAAGTAAAACAGCTGAGGCACGGGAATCCACTGTGCTGTGCAAATCAGCTGAGCTGAAAATCGTGGAAATATAGGACAGGATAGGGCAGGGGTGGGGCCAGCTGATAGTTGGAGCTTTTGGTACGCTAGAATCGGTCCAAACCAGGAGCATCCCACCACTGGGAGGAAAATGTTTCCAACATCTTAATTGTCATTTTTAACTACAGATAGTCCTTGACTTACAATACTTCATTTAGTAACCGTTTAAAGTTACAATGGCATTGGAAAAAAATGACTTATGACCGTTGCAGCATCCCCATGGTCATGTGATGCTTGGCAACTGACTCATATTTATGATGGTTGCAAGTGTCCCAGAGTCACGCGATCCCATTTTGCGACCTTCCAACAGGCAATGGGGAAGCCAGATTCACTTAACAACCAAGTTATTAAATTAACAATTGCAGTGATTCACTGAGCAATCATGGCAAGGAAGGTCACAAAATGGAGCAGAATTCACTTAACAACTGGTCTTCCTTAGCAACAGAAATTTTGGGCTTAATTGTGGCTATAAGTCAAGGACTATAATGCTTTTCACAAGGTAATTGAGTGTTGTGTCTTTCTTGCAGTTTGTCTTATCCTTACTTTGCTGATTGGGAAAGCCAACATCCAACTCAAACTGGTTTGCCACTCCCTTCTTGCTTCCTAAGAGCACATTTATTTGCAAATTTCTTTTCTAACCCCCCCTGACACAGGTTAATGGTGTGACCGTCAACCTTCCCATAACTCTTCTGGGAGGTAAAATCCGGATCTTCTCCAGTGGCAACTTTGCCAACCTGCAGATCGACTTTGGTCTACTGTTGACCTATGACTGGAACTGGAAAGTAGACGCCCACCTGTCTAGCAGCTATTATGGAAACACCGGGGGACTTTGCGGTAACTTCAATCAGCTGCCAGGGGATGAGTTGAGAAGCCCAGAGGATTTCCTGATGCCCAATGTGATCATCTGGGCTACTTCCTGGAAAGTGGAAGATGGGGATCCCCTTTGTTTCCATGAGTGCAGTGGAAAATGCCCTACCTGTGATCAGCAACAGCTGGCCAAATATAAAACAGATGGGTATTGTGGGATAGTCTCTGTCTCAAATGGACCTTTCCAGGATTGCCATGCTGTTCTGGATCCCAACATTATCCTAGACAACTGCGCTTTGGATGTTTGTATGAATGGAGGAGACCATGGCATTCTGTGCCAAGCTGTGAACTCTTATGCTGAAGCTTGCCATACGAAAGGACGCCAAGTTGGTGACTGGAGAACCCCCATCAATTGCCGTAAGTGTTGAAAGTTGGGTCTACCCAACGGTGTCCTAGCTTGACGTCTAATATCCCTACTAACAATTAAAGCTAGCGCAAGAACAACATGATGTAAATGAGAAGCAAAAAACAAAAGTAAATTAAAATATATATAATTGAGTTCAATGAATAACAGAATAACAGAGTTGGAAGGGACCTTGGAGGTCTTCTAGTCCAACCCCTGTTCAAGCAGGAAACCCTATACCATTCCAGACAAATGTTGGACAACATATTTAAGCAAATTTTGTTCTACTTGTAGAAGGAATAAGGGTAGTCCTTGACTTATGACCACAATTGTTGTTAAGTGAGACATTTGTTAAGTGAGTTTTGCCCCATTTTGCCCTGGTTGTTAAGTGAATCACTGCAATTGTTAAGTTAATCAGGCTTCTGCCTTGATTTTGCTTATCAGAAGGTTGCATGACCCCGGCACACAGCAACCTTCATAAATCTGAATCAGTTGCAAAGTGTCTGAATTTTGATCACGTCAATGTAAAGATGCTGCAATGGTCATGTGAAAAAACAATCATAAGTCACATTTTTTCCCAGTGCCATTGTAACTTTGAATGGTCACTAAATGATCTGTTGTAAGTCAAGGACTACCTGCATTTTCTTAAATAAGAGATCTTAACAGGGCTGATGAGAGCAATCATTGGCCATCTTGCTTTCTTTAGGAAATCTTAGATTTTAGGGGCATAGATAGGTATAGATCAATGTAGAAGAGCATAGAGGCTCATGAAAATAACTGCCCCAAAGTACGGAAAATATATAGAAAAGATTGTTGCTTACATGGAGTTTAGAGAATGGGAAAATCATAGTTACTATGAGCTGTGGTGGCCTAGTGGTTAGAATGCGGTACTGCAGGCTCCTTCTGTTGACTGCCGGCTGCCTGCAATTTGGCTGCCTGCAATTTCGAATTTCACCAGACTCAAGGTTGACTCAGCCTTTCATCCTTCCGAGGTGGATAAAATGAGGACCCAGGTTGTTGTGGGGCAATAGGCTGACTCTGTAAACTGCTCAGAGAGGGCTGTAAAGCACTGTAAAGCGGTATATAAGTCTAAGCGCTATTGCTATGGCTACTTAATAGTTATTTTCTTTCACAGCTCTCCCTTGTCCTGAAAATAGCCACTCTGTGCAGTGTGGAAGTAGATGTCCAGCCACATGTTCCTCCCGCAACATACCCTTGCCTTGCACATTGAAGTGTGTGGAAACCTGCCAGTGTAACGACGGCTACATCCTTAGCGCCGACAAATGTGTGCCCATCGAAAGCTGTGGTTGTACGCACAATGGCGTCTACTTCAAACCCGAAGAGGAATTCTGGAACAAGGACTGCACTTTGCGCTGCAAATGTGATTCCAAGTTTGGGGCCGTGGTGTGTTCCCTAGCTGCCTGTCAAACTGGGGAGCAGTGCAAGCTGGTCAATGGAGTCCAAGGGTGCTACTCTAGCACCTCCACCTGCATCTCTGCAGGAAACTACCAATACATCACCTTTGATGGCTATGGCTATAGGTTTGAAGGCCGTTGCATTTATCAATTGTCTAAAGTCTGCCTTCCCAGGCCTGATCTCATACCTTTTGACCTCTCGGCTCAGAACAACGTAGCTCCTGAAGGCCGTGCGGTTATATTAAAAGTCTACGGAAAGAGCATTATTGTCCGTACCGACCAGGTGCAGGTAAGCTCTCTTTACTCAATAGGTTGAAACAAGTTAGTTTAAGATCTAACTGTTGCATTTGCATGGCATGCTAATCTAGGTTTGTTTTAATCTTGGATAATGTTTCTTTTCTGGCTTTCTCTGAAACCAGACCATCAGATTAATTTCCAGATCAACCAGGGGTGGCTTTCTACCGGTTCTGTCCACCTCTGTAGAACCGGTAGCTCTGAAGAGCAGCAGACATAGAACCGGTTCTATGTCTGCTGATGTTTTTCCCACCCACCCACCTGGGCTCTTACCTGATCTTTATTTCCTGATTTTTTTAACTTCAGCTGCCGAACAAGGCACAGCTGCAGTTAGAAAAGCAGGAAAAGAGGGCTTTTTGAAAGGCTGCTTCTCTGCACACAGTATGCTGATGACAATTTACAGACGCGACGGCGTACAGGGAAGCACATCGTAAATCACCGAACCTCGTAAATGATCTAACTGGTAGTTAACCCTGTCGGATCCCACCCCTGAGATCAACATATAGTGTAGATCAGGGGTGTCAAAGTTGATTTCATTGAGTGCCGCATCAGGGTTGCGTTTGACCTTGAGGGGGGCCTGGTCAGGGTGGGCATGGCCAGTGTCACTCATGTTGGGGGTGCCTGTGGTGGCTCAAGCATTCTGCTACCAAAAATGGAACTCAGGAGGGCCTCCTGAGCTCCATTTTCCCTGGCAGAGGGTTGCAGAAGGCCGTGGCAGAGAAAATGGAGCTTGCGTGGTTTCCAGTGTGGCTCCATGGAAGCACCCCATAGGCTGGATCTGTCCCACAGGCCTTGAGTTCGACACCCCTGGTGTAGATCTAGGAAAAGTGATTAATTCAGTAATCAGGTTGACCTTCGATACCAAACAACGCCAGGGTAAAAATTTAAATAATAATTAAACAGAACATTTACTGCCCTTGAGGGTTTTTACAAATTTTGCAGTAGTAGTACTGCAATAATAATAATAGTAGTAGTAGTAGTAGTAATAGTAGTAGTATAGTATTACCATTATTCAATTTTTTTTTTTTTTTGGATAGCATGGTTATGATATGAGTTCACCAAATAGGCACAGCTGATTTTTTTTTACGGTGGCTTGAGTGTAGTTTTTTTTTTTTTAATAACAGAAAAGTGGTTTATTGATTCACCCAGAATATTAACATGCTTATTTGGGGTTTTCATTCTTTAAAAATGGGTCACATATTATGCTGCTGAAAATTACTATTTTACAGTATTGAATTTCAGCAATATGATCCAAATGGGCCCACTGGGGACTACAATACTTAATCTGCAGAGGCACATGTGATCTTCAGGCAATTACGTATCTACCCATTATTTAATGGCAGAGGGCGTTTAAGTGTTGTTTAGAAATATATGCAATCTTAAGTTTAAAAGTGTTCTGGTTCTGCAGCAAGAAAGGCTGGCTTTTTCAACCTGTGTAATTTATTGTGAATTTGTTACTGAACTACATTGATTTGTCTAGTTAAAATACATTCATTATGGGGAAAGCAGAAAATCTTAAAAGGTCAGCTTTCAAATACCTGTTTCTCCTGCTTCCCAAAATACCCACCTTTGTTTAGATTCTATTTCCAAATGAAAAGAGCTGGGAATTTGGGGGGTTTGGTTCAGTTTAATTGGAAAAGAAACAAAACTAAATTCTCTCTTTTATTCAGGTGGATGGTAACCCAGTAAATCTGCCGTTCAACTACGAGGAGAAAATTAAGGTTCATTCTGACGGGCACCAGTTTGTCATTGAGACACAGTTTGGCCTGGTGGTCAAACTCTTCAAAGAAAACCTCAACATTGAAACAACCGTGCCCTCAAGCTTTGCAGGACATCTGTGCGGACTGTGTGGAAACGCCAATGGAAACTTGGCTGATGAGACGATGCAAGAATATGGGGAAAACTGGTTTGTAGCCTGCTCTCCCAGCTGTTCCCCAGCGTGCCCTCCCTGCTCATCCACTGAACTAGAAAGCTATCAACAAGATTCGTTCTGTGGGTTGTTGAGCCGGACCAATGGGCCCTTCGCTTCCTGCCATGGGACCATTCCAGTTGCACCTTTCTTGGATGAGTGTGTCAAAAAGACCTGTGAAGTTCGGGGACGGAAGAATGTTTGGTGTGATGTTATTGCCGCTTATGTAGCAGCCTGTCAGGCCAGAAGTATCCCTTTACAGAATTGGAGGACGGATAGCTTCTGCCGTAAGTTTGAACTTGAAGTGACGGATCTCAAAGACTAGTCATTGTGCAGGGTGCCAAGATGTTTGACTACTCACGTAGTGTTTATTCCTTTTTATATGGTTTTCTACAAATAGCAAAAGGCATAATAGATACAGCATCAGGACTGGTGAATCCCCTCCCAATCCTTAAGAATAGTGGTGATGTTAGTAAGGTGAGATCACTGTACCAGGTATGGGACTTACCAGCCCAAGACAGGGAGTGAGATCATGCAAAGAGGCCCATATAGGTATTAGGCACAGCAGTATGCTGCCATGCGCCCTCTACAGGATCTCAATTGCTACTACATTGAAGGATTTGGGGTAGGGGGTGAGTTAAAGAGAGAGCAATTGAATAACAGAGTTGGAAGGGACCTTGGAGGTCTTCTAGTCCAGTCCACTGCTTAAGCAGGAGACCTTATACCATTTCAAACAAGTGGCTGTCCAATCTCTTCTTAAAAACCTCCAGTGTTAGAGCACCCACAACTTCTGGAGGTGAGTCGTTCCACTGATTACTAACTGTCAGGAAATTTCTCCTTAGTTCTAGGTTGCTTCTGTCCTTGATTAGTTTCCACCCATGGCTTCTTGTCCTGCCCTCAAGTGCTTTGGAGAATAGCTTGACCCATGCAAATATTTTTACTACAGGTTCTGTGGGTGTGGCTAGGTGGGAGTGGCTAGGTGGGTGTGGCCCTGTGACTGGGTGAGCTTGGCTGCTTCTTCTTCTTCTTCTTCTTCTTCTTCTTCTTCTTCTTCTTCTTCTTCTTCTTCTTCTTCTTCTTCTTCTTCTTCTTCTTCTTCTTCTTCTTCTTCTTCTTCTTCTTCTCTCTTCTTCTCCTTCTCCTTCTCCTTCTCCTTCTCCTTCTCCTTCTCCTTCTCCTTCTCCTTCTCCTTCTCCTTCTCTTCTTCTTCTTCTTCTTCTTCTTGTAGCACCCCACTTTTGTGCTCCATTGTTTGCCTCCTGGGCCTCAGGGAAACCTTCTGGGAACCTGTTTTTGCTCCCAGGAGGCTTCCCTGAGGCCCAGGAAGCAAAAAACAGAGCACGGGAGGCCCATGCAGCACCCCCCAGCCCCTTTTTTGCCTCCTGGGCCAAGTAGTAAGACAGCGCGGGGGATCCTGGCGCAGCTGATCATTGGCTCAGCAGATCGTCGGGAGGGAAAAAAACAAAAAAGCAGTTCAGGCGAACTGGTAGATGATTTTTTTACTACCAGGTCAGCCGAATGGTAGCATTTTTTACTACCGGTTTACCCAAACCAGGCTGAACCGGTAGAAACCACCATTGGGTTGACCCCCCTCATCTTTGTGGCAGCCCCTGAGATATTGGAACACTGCTATCATGTCATCCCTAATCCTTCTTTTCATCGAACTAGACATACCCAATTCCTGAAACCTTTCTTCATACGTTTTGGCCTCCAGTCCCTTTTCATCTTCGTTGCTCTTCTCTGCTCTTTTTCTACAGTCTCAACATCTTTTTTTATATCACAGTGACCAAAAGTGGTTGCAATATTCAAAGCATGATCTTATCACATCATTATAAAGTGGTACTAACCGTTTGTGTGATCTATCCCTCTGCACACTGCTGGCTCATATTTAAGTAATTGTCCACCAGGACTCCAAGATCCCTCTCACAGTTATCTCTATTGAGTTAGAGTGCCTTAAGAAAATTCAATAGTTAATGCAGCTGGTGCATTTCAGCTGAATTGGTTTGTAGCTGCTATATATCCTGATCACATGACCTAGCAGTTATGCTAACCACAGTTGTGCCAAAGATTATTTTTGTGATATTTCTGTTCATCAGTGAACCGCAAGCAGTGTAGCTAAAGCTGCAGGTGATCTTCCTGTTCTTTCAACATATTTATGAGACTAATAATACAAAACTATCTCGTAGCGGCAATGAATATGATTAATTAAACTTCTGCCAACATTAATCCCTCCTACAACGCTTGATGGAAGAGTCTTCTCTCTTTCCAATCTAACCACCTCATCTATGCTGGATTAAATGTTGATCCAGGAGCTGCCTATGGCTGTAGCTTCTAGACTTCACATTTAATTCCCTGTCACAAAATGAAGAATATTTCTTTCCACCTCATTTCTCTGCATTTGCTGAACATAATCCATTTATAATTTTGCTGTTGACATCGCTTGGAAGAACCTAGGTTCAGCCTAATACAGGTAGTCCCCGACAACATGTGGCCTCATTTGAAACTGAACCCAAGCTAGAATAATACCAGAAGGATCTAAACTATGATTACAGGTAATCCTTGACTTGTAACAGTTCATTTAGTGACCAGTCAAAGTTACATTGGCACTGAAAAAACATGACTGTTTTTCATATGTATGACTGTTGCAGCCACCCCTCCCCCCATGGTCACGTGATCAAAATTTGGACCCTTGGTGACTGACTCATATTTATGATGGTTACAGTGTCCTAGGGTCATCTGATCAGCTTTTGCAACCTTCTCACAAGCATAGTCAATGGGGAAACTCGTTTCACTTAACAACCGTGGTAACTGATTTAACAAGTGCAGTGATTCGCTTAAATGACTGATAACAGATAATAGATAATCAGAGTTGGAAGGGACCAAGTGGTTGCCAAGCAGTGGGCCAGGGACCACTGGTGGTCCACGATAAAATTATGGTGGTCCGCAGAGAAATGTCTTGCCCAAAGCAATTAATCCAGGCTGAGTGGGAACACAAGGCTTGCATCAACATGAGGTAGTGAGGGGAGGGGGGGAAGGGCAGAGGGGGGGACTTGCTGCATTTGCCCCACATACCTGGCCTGGCCACTGGGCTGCTCTTTTCCACTTCTTTCTTCTTCTGTTTTTGGCTGCATGCACGGAAAGTAGCAAAAGTATTTCTTTCTCTCCCCCAAACTCCACCAGAAATGAGTCTTTGGGACTCTGCTTTGGGAGAACTGCTTTGGCATGACAAGTCTCACAAAGACTAATTTCTGGTGGAGTTTGGGGGGAGAGAAAGAAAGCCTTCTGCTGTTTTCCTTGCATGAAGCCAAAAGTCTCTCTTTCTCTCTCTCTCCCTGAGAACAGAGCTGGAGACAGTAAAGAATGATCGATCTGTAGGAAAACGGGGTGGGGAATATTCCTGAAGACTTTTGGGGGGGATTTTCCCAAGGTCTATGGTCCACAGGATTTAAAATTATGAGTTTGGTGGTCCCTAAGGTCCAAAAGGTTGGCGACCCCTGATCTAGTCCAACCTCCCACCCAAGCAGGAGACCCTACACCATTTCTGACAAGTGGCAGTCCAATCTCTTCTTGAAAGTCTCAAGTGATGGTGCTCCCACAACTTCTGAGGGCAAGCTGTTCCATTGGTTGATTGTTCTCACTGTCAGAAAATTTCTCATTATTTCCAGGTTGAATCTCTCCTTGTTCAGTTTCCATCCATTATTCCTTGTCTGGCCTACAGGCGCTTTAGAAAATAGCTTGACCCCTTCCTCCCTATGGCAGCCCCTCAAATATTGGAAGGCTGCTATCATGTCTCCCCTGGTCCTTCTCTTCCTTAGACTAGCCAAGCCCAGTTCCTGCAACCATTTGTTGTATGTTTTAGTCTCCAGTCCCCTAATCATCCTGGTTGTTCTTCTCTGTACTTTTTCTAGAGTCTCAACATCTTTTTTATAATGTGGTGAACAAAACTGGATGCAGTACTCTAGGTGTGGTCTTACTAAGGCTTTATAGAGTGGCATTAGTACTTCCCTTGATCTTGATTGTATCTCTCTGTTAATGCAACTTAGGATTGCATTAGGTTGTTTGGCTGCTGCTGCATACGGCTGGCTCCTATTTAGCTGGTTGTCCACTAAGACTCCAAGATCCCTTTCACAGTTGCTGCTATTGGGGCTCGGGAGCCTGTTTTTGCTGGCAGAGTGCCCAGGGCCCTACAGGCATCCCCTGACACGAGTGACGCCATGCTGGCCATGCCCACTCTGGCCAAACCTCCATGATCAGACACAACCCTTACGTGGTCCATAATGAAATCGAGTTTGACACGCCTGACTTAGACTTATATACCACTTTGCAGTGCTTCACATTCCTCTCTAAGCTTTTTTCAACGTCAGCATCTTTCCCACAACAAGCCTGGCTGTAAGAAAGGTCATACAATGGAGCAAAATCCACTTTTTTGCTTCGCAGCAGGAATTTTGGCCTCAGTTGTGGTTGTAAGTTGAGGACTAGCTGTAGAGTAGGTTGCTGTTCTGCTGTGGACACCATGATAGCTCAACCTTTCTGGAACTTTTCTTAACCCTCTCTTTATTTTTCCTTATCTAGCTCAATACTGCCCAGCGAACTCTCAATACGAAGCTCTGTGGGAACCGTTGTGCTGCTACCTGTGAAAACCCACAGCTTCCCCTTATGTGCAGGGCACCTTGCAGTGAAAGTTGCATCTGTCGACCGGGATTCATCTTGAATGGAAACCTGTGTGTACCACTCCGGGAATGCGTCTGTGAATTCGAGGGCACCTACTACAAGAAAGGAGAGGAATTCTTCTCCAACGTCTTCTGCCGGAAACGCTGCCGATGCATGGAAGATGGAACAGTTCAATGTCACGACTTCTGCTCCGATGAAGATGCCTGCAAAGTGGTGAATGACGTCTCAGTTTGTTTCCCCAGGGAACCAGGCACCTGCTATGCGCTGGACGGTTGGAATTACGTCACCTTTGACGGCGTGCAATATTCGCTGCCGGTTCTTTGCTCCTACATCCTCGCCCAAAGTGACGAGAGGCACAAGTTTTCTGTTGTCCTCTCAGCTGGATTCACTGGCGTCGAGGAAGTCAAGATTCAGGTTTCTGAATACCATTTCGTTCTTCAAAGAGGCAAGGCCGGGGAAATTTTGGTGAGTCTTTTCCGTGCCCAATAGCAACAGCACTAGCACTTAGACCAGGGGTGTCAAACTCAAAGCCCCGGGGGCCAGATCCGGCCTGCAGGGTGCCTAGATCTAGCCTGACCTGGAAACAGAAAAGGACCAGCCTGCGGTGCCTCTGCCGGTGAAAACGGAGCTTTGGGAAGGCTGCATGAGGCCTCCTGCGAACTCCGTTTTTGGCTGCAATGGCCTCCTGTAACCCTCTGCCAGTAAAAACAAAGCTCGTGAGGGCTGTATATGCCCCCCTGAGGTCTGTTTTCACTGGCAGAGGGTTGCAGGAGGCCATTGTAGCCGAAAATGGAGCTCGGGAGCCTGTTTTTGCTGGCAGAGTGCCCAGGGCCTCACAGGCACCCCCTGACACGAGTGACACCATGCTGGCCATGCCCACTCTGGCCAAACCTCCATGGTCAGACACAACCCTTACGTGGTCCATAATGAAATCATGTTTGACACCCCTGACTTAGACTTATATACCACTTTGCAGTGCTTTACATCCCTCTCTAAATGTTTTTCAATGTCAGCATCTTTCCCACAACAATCTGGGTCCTCAGATATAGGGAAGAGTCCCCGTCGATCTCCCTTTGAGGTTCAATTTGTTTTAAATTAGTTTATCAAAATATAAAATACAGAAAAGAAAGAATGAAAACAATGGGAGAATAGGAGAGGAGGAGGGGAAGAGAAAAAATATATATATAGGGGGAAAAAAAGACAAAAGCATTGACTATTGGCTCTTTTTGCCACAATAGAATAAAAGACAGATAGATTAACAGACTTGGAAGGGACCTTGTAGGTCATCTAGTCCAACCTCCTGCCCAAGCAGGAGACCTACACCATTTCTGGCAAATGGGAGTCCAATTGCTTCTTGAAAGCCTCCAGTGATGAACTCCCACAACTTCCAAAGTCAAACTGTTCCATTGGTTGATTGTTCTCACCAGTGGTGGGATTCACAATTTTTTTTACTACTGGTTCTGTGGTTGTGGCTTGGTGGGCGTGGCAGGGGAAAGGTTACTGCAAAATCTCCAGTCAGAGGTGGGATTTGCCGGTTTTCCGAACTACTCAAAATTTCCGCTACCGGTTCTCCAGAACTGGTCAGAACTGGCTGAATACCACCTCTGGTTCTCACTGTCAGAAAATTTCTCCTTATTTCCAGTTTGATCACTTTCCATCCATGCAACTTTGTACTTTTACATAATAACATATACTGGCCATTTCTGTAAGAACAAACCTATCTAATCAGCAAGACCCCAAATCGGTCTGCATCAATCTTCTTGATTGTGAGGAGGAATGAGCTTAACTGATTTTTTCCCAGAAGGCTTTTACTGAATGAAACAAATCTTCTATATCTTACAGAAACAAACTTCTGTATCTCTTTCTAACTGGGTGCATAATGTACTGTAGGTTAACCTTGTCATCCTTTACCTCAACAAGGTGCTTCTCATGGAGACATTGAGTTCCTTGTTGTGGAGATGGTTACATTTGCTTTGACAAGCTGCTTCTTGTGTTTCTGGGACTTCTTCTGGCTCCTGGCAAGCTGGATGAGTCCTTGGAACAATCTGGAACGAAGTGACATGCCAAAGCACCTCTCCTTTTAGATGCATATGCATGGGAGGGAGGGGAGAATAGCACACTGTATCCCCTAGTGTCCTAAAAGGGTGCTTTGTGCAAACTTTCTTTCAAGCAAAGCTCTCCACACATGTGTTTCAGAAGCTAGCACATCCCTGTTATAAATAGAGATTTGTTGTACCCATGCTGGCTTGATCCCCCAAGGTCATAAATTAGGGCAAAACCCACTTAACAAATTTCTCACTTAGCAACATAAATTGTGGACTCAATTGTTGTCGTTAGTCAAGGACTATCTGTTGTTCATTCATTTGAGTGGTGTGGTGGCCTAGTGGTGAAGATGTTCACCTTCCACTTCTTGGAAGGTTGGGAGTTCAATCCTAGGTAGAGGCAGGTGTTTCCCTCCTTGGGCACAAAGAAAAAATATCTGCTGTGAACTCCACATAGGTGTCAGGAAGGGCATCTGGCCAGTAAACCCATAGCTCCATTCAGTCAACCCCGAATGGGGACTACAGGGTTGTAAAAAGTAAAAAAAAAACATCTGCAGATCATTCATTCCTCTGATATTCATTAACAGACAAAAATGCAAATAAATACATCAGATTCAATCTTGTTTCTTGCATCTCGTTGCACAGGTCAACGGAGAGCGTCTTCTCTTGCCAGCTGACTTTGGAGATGTCTCAGGTGAGACAAGAGGGGAAAGTTGTGCTAGTTCGTAACACTTTTGGCCTGCGGGTTTTTTACGACTACAGAGATTGGGTGGCAGTATCTATATCTGGTTCCTACCAGGGCCTCTTGAAGGGGCTTTGTGGCAACTTCAACAAGGACAAGAATGACGAATTCTTCTTGCCCGGTGGGAAGCCAGTCCCAGATTTGACCGAATTTGGAAACTTTTGGAAAATTGAAGGTGGCAGATGCTTGGAAACCTGCAAGGAGAAATGTTCTGAGTGTGACAACACTATGGAAACAAAATTCCAAAGCAAAGAGTTCTGTGGGCTGATCCAAGCTGTCCCAGGTCCATTCAGTAGATGTCATGCCATCGTTAACCCAGATCACTACTTCAAGTACTGCGTGGCCAGGCTGTGTTCCAGTTATGGAGCGACAGAATCTCTCTGCCAAAGCCTTCAAGCCTATGCAACGGCTTGTCAACTGGCTGGTGCCACCATTGATGCGTGGAGACCATTCACCCCTTGCGGTAAGTCAAGATGGAGGGTCTTCATGCAGTGTTTACCCCTAATGTTTAGTCCGATCTGCTAAAGACCCAAGAGGCAACTTTGCCCAGCATGATAATCCAGATACTTTCCAATTCAGTCAGATTTATTTTCAAGGCGTAGCATGTTGTATGAACCCTGCCCATTGATTTATTTATGATATTATTTGGCATAAATCCAGTAAATGAGTCCATTCCATAACTGGTTGAATATAATCTTGGAGAGCTGTAAATTTACAGAGTTACAGAGTTGGAAGGGAACTTGTAGGTCATCTAAGTCCAACCCTCCACCCAAGCAGGAGACCCCACACCATTTCTGACAGATTGGCAGTCCAATCTCGTCTTGAAAGCCTCCAGGGATGAAGCTCCCACAACTTCCGAAGGCAACTTCTGTTCCATTGGTTGATTTTTCTCACTGTCAGAAAACTTCTTCTTATTTCTAGGTTGAATCTCTCCTTGGTCAGTTTCCACCCATTATTCCTTGTCTGGCCTTTGGGTGCTTTAGAAAATAGCTTGACCCCTTCCTCTCTATAGCAGACCCTCAAATATTGGAAGACTGCTATCATGTCTCCCCTGGTCCTTCTCTTCCCTAGACTAGCCATGCCCAGTTCCTGTAACCGTTCTTCATATGCTTTAGTCTCCAGTCCCATCCTGGTTGCTCTTCTCTGCACTCTTTCTAGATGGAGGTAGAGAGCTGGTTCCCTCTTTTAAAACATAGTCATTTATTTATTTATTTATTTATTATTAACATATTTATACACCGCCCTTCTCCCGAAGGACTCAGGGCAGGTGTACAGCCAACTATAAAACATTCCACAATTACAAAAGTTAAAAGAAAATTAAACATCCTAAGGCTGCCTTTAAAATTGTACCCAACCCCAATAAATTAATAAAAACCCCAAATATTAAAATCCCAAAATTTAAAACCCCAAATTCTAAAATTGCTCTAAAACTCCCAGTTCAGTCCAGGCCGGCCTGCTCGAAGAGCCAGGTTTTCAGTACACGTCTGAATGCTCTCAGGTCGGTGTTGTTACGTAACTTCGGAGGCAGACCATTCCAGAGGGTGGGAGCCCCCACAGAGAAGGCCCTATTCGTTGGGGTCACCAGGCAGCACATAGATGCCGTCGGTACCTGAAGGAGACCCTCCCTGTGGGAGCGCACAGGTCGGTGGGAGACTACCGGCAGAACACGGTCCTGCAGATAGCCTGGTCCAATGCCATGGATCGCTTTAAAGGTCAAAACCAGAACCTTAAAGCGAACCCGGAAGGCCACCGGCAACCAATGCAGCTCGCACAGGAGAGGCATCACATGGAAGTTTCCTGGCGCCCCCATAAATACCCGCGCGGCCGCATTCTGTACCAGTTGAAGCCTCCGGGTGCTCCCCGCAGGGAGCCCCATGTAGAGAGCATTACAATAGTCCAGGCGGGAGGTGACAAGGGCATGAGTGACCGTGCGTAAGGCATCCCGATCCAGAAAGGGCCGCAACTGGTGAATCAGGCGAACCTGATAGAAAGCCCCCCTGGAGACGGCCGTAATATGATCTTCTAAAGACAGCCGTGCATCCAGGAGGACGCCCAAATTGCGAGCCCTCTCTGTGGGGGGTAAGATCTCTCCCCCAATAGCCAGCAACAGAGTCAGCTGACTATATCGGGGCGCCGGAAACCACAGCCACTCAGTCTTGGAAGGGTTGAGCTGGAGCCTATTCCCGCCCATTCAAATCTGCACGGCCTCCAGGCACCGGGACATGACCTCCACGGCATTGTTGGGGTGGTTTGGAGTAGAGATGTAAAGCTGAGTGTCATCCGCATAAAGATGACACTTTACTCCAAAACCACGGATGATCTCCCCCAGCGGCTTCACATAAATGTTGAACAAAAGAGGGGAGAGGACCGACTTCTGAGGCACCCCACAAATGAGGGGCCTAGAGGAGGACCTCTCCCCCCCCCGTCAACACAAATTGCGAGCAGTTAGAGAGGAAGGAGGAGAACCACCGTAAGACATTTCCTCCAATTCCTAAACCCCTCCAACCGCAGCAATAAGATACTATGGTTGATAGTATCAAAAGCTGCCGAGAGATCTAACAGGACCAGGACAGAGGAATAACCCCTGTCATGGGCCCTCCAGAGATCATCAACCAACGCGACCAATGCTGTTTCGGTATTATGTCTGGGCCTGAAGCCCGATTGGAAAGGATCGAGGTAAGTCGCTTCCTCCAGGTACTGAGGGAGCTGATGCACCACCACACTCTCAACAACCTTCGCTAAAAAGGGAAGGTTGGAGACTGGACGATAGTTATTTGTTGGATAGACGAGACTTATGGTTATAGGGATTAGAGAAGCTTTGTATACCTGGCTAATACTGTTATTATTCTTTTGCAGTAAAGAGAGGACTTTTTAAAATCAATTTCCTGGTAGTTTATCTCTGAAATTTGACAATGTGGATTGAAAGAGTGGGGTGGGGATAATAAAAAAATGTGGATTTGGGGGCAATCTGTGGGAAATGGTGCTGAAAAATAGCTGTAGAATACAAGAAGAAGAAAACCAACATGCATGTGTTTGTTTGTGTGCCTTCAAATCAGGGCTGACTTCTGGAGACTGCCTAACTGCCTTTTTTATGGCAGGGTATTTCAGAAGTGGTTTGCCATTGCCTGCTTCCTAGGGCTGAGAGCAGGGGTGGGATTCTAGCAGTTCGCACCTATTCGCTAGAACCGGTTATTAACATTCTAAGCAGTTTGGAGAACGGGTTGTTAGAAGAAATTACTGGCCTAATCCTGTAAGGAAGGCAGGAAGGAAACATTCTGGTATTGCTTACAGAAACTGCCTCTCCGTTAATCCTTATTACATTCTTGGCAGGACTAGACTTCCTGTCTCAGGAACTTCTCTGGAGTTTTTTTCCCTCCTTAGCTGGTACTTTGCTTGTGTGGAGTGACCATTCAAAGTTACAATGGCACTGAAAAAAGTGACTTATGACCATTTTTCACACTTACGACTGTTGCAGCATCTTCACAGTCATGAGAGGCCAGGCGAGGAGATGCGTGTCTCAATGTGAGGGATATTGAGTTGGTCACGCCCAGCCAATAACATGACCACCAAGCCATGCCCACCAACTAAGCCATGCCCACAGAACCGGTTGTTAAAAAAATTGAATCCCACCCCTGGCTGAGAGAGAAAGAGAATGACTGGCCTAGTCATGGAATTCAAAATTGTTTATTACTGGTTCTGTGGGCATGGCTTTGTGGGTGTGGCAGAGGAAGGATACTGTGAAATCTCCAGTCAGAGGTGGTATTTGCCGGTTCTCCAAACTACTCAAAATTTCTGCTACCGGTTCTCCAGAACTAGTCAGAACCTGCTGAGTACCACCTCTGGACTGAGCCAAGGTCATCCAGCTGGGTTTGTGCCTAAGGCAGGACTGAAAACTCATGGTCTCATGGTCTTTCTAGCCTTATGTATTAACTACTGCACCGAACTGGCTCTCTATAACTAGCTGTGAGATTATGGGAAAAGTGTTTTTTTTAAAAAGTGCAGAGCTTGGAAACGGCTCTTCAGAAGCGTTTTGCTAATAGCTTCCAAAGGGCAGCTTCCATTCATACCAAAGAGAGCCCGTTTCTCAGGCTAATTTCCTTGGGGGATTTAATGATCCTATTCATCCAAGCAGAAAGAGACAACTTTGCATACCACAGCCCTAAGCTTGGACACGCAGGTACATGTATGCCTGCTCTTTAAAGTTCTTGGAAAATATAGTTCACCATCCAAGTTGCTGCTTTAGGACTGCATATCCATAACAAAGGATGCTTTCTTTTCTGGATCATGTTCAGACTGGTTTTACCTGCCATGGGAACCTTTCTACTGGGGTGGTGGTGAATTCAGCCACGCTAGCATGTAAGTCATGGTTTATGCATGGTTGTATGACTTATTCAACAAACTAAAGTTAGCTATGGCATTGTGAACTCCATCTAAATGCAGATTTCTGAGTTGAATGTCCCAAAGAAGCTTTTTCAGGAGGCAACTGGACTTCCTTCGTTTTTTTTTTTCTTTTGAAGATGTTTCCGCTCCTCATCCAAGAAGCTTCTTCAGCTCTGACAGGATAGTGGGGAATGGAAGGATTTATATTCCTTGAAGACAGCCGGTCATTTGCATCCTTTTAGAGGGTTGTTGAAGCAGGTGGAGGTTTATCTGTGTCCTCAGCGTCTGTCTGCAAGGAATATAAATCCTTTCATTCCACACTATAAATTGCAGACTACAAGAACCAGGAGCATCCTGAGGACACAGATAAACCTCCAGGTGGCCTCAATGACTCTCTAAAAGAATGCAAACGGCCAGCTGTCTGCAAGGAATATAAATCCTTCCATTTCCCCACCATCCAATCAGAGCTGAAGAAGCTCCTTGGATGAGAAGCAAAATGAATTCCAAAAAAATAAGTCCAATTGTCTCCTGAAAAAGCCCTTTGGGACAACCAGGACCTGGATGACTGAGAATCTCTTCAGACTTTGAGTTGCTTGACATGGGAGTGAGGGACAGAGGGGTGTTAGAAGGAAATGATCGAACAGCTTCTTCTGCATGAATGGTGTCAACATTTAGATCAGTGTTTCTCAACCGTGGCAAGTTGAGAATGCATGGACTTCAACTCCCAGGATTCTGCAGCCAGCTATGCTGCCTTGGAAATCATGGGAATTGAAGTCCACGCATCCTCAAATTGTCAAAGTTGGGAAATGTTGACTTGCACTAAGCAGACATTAATTATGGAGCTGCCCAAAATGCAGAGACTCCAGTCCAGGGGTAGTCAACTTTTTTATACCTACCGCCCACTTTTGTATCTCTGTTAGTAGTAAAATTTTCTCTAACCGCCCATTGGGTCCACAGTGATGGTATAAAGTAGGGGACAAAACCTCTACTGCCCACCATGAAAGCTGGAACGCCCACTAGTGGGCAGTAGGGACCAGGTTGACTACCACTGCTCTAGTCTAAGTGATGCCTTCTAATTGGGATTCCTGATGAATTTAGAATTTATTAGATTTGTCAATCACTTACAAAATAATAGCTATAAGTATATACATAGTTATGAATACATGAAATGGGTACATATAAGAAGAATAAAAGAAACAATAGGACAGGGACGGTAGGCACGTTGATGCACTTATGTACGCCCCCTACAGACCTCTCAGGCAAGGGGTGAGGTCAATAGTAGAAAGTCTAAGGTTAACATTTTTGGGGCTTGGGGAAGAAACCACAGAGTCAGGAAGAATATTCCAGACATTGAGCAGTCTGTTGCTGAAGTCAATAAGATAAGATGAAGAAGATAAGATGAAGAAGATAAGAACCAAGAGTGGGATGATGATGATGATTTTATGTCGCCACAAATTAGGAGAAGTTAGCTGGAAAAACTTGTTCCTCCCCATTTTTGGCTTCTGATCCGACCCATGTACTCTCCATAGACAAAGAGGCTTCAAACCTCTTCTAGTAGCTTCCTCATAGAAGTGGAATTAGTTCATTGCTCATATAATTGAACTCTGCTCCACAGCTCCTCTGAACTGCCTGCCTGGAACCCATTATGAACCTTGTGCTCGGAACTGCAAGGGCACCTGTGCAAGAGATCTCGTGTGTGTGGATCCGTGCGTCGAAGGCTGCGTGTGCAACGCGGGAACATGGGCAAACGGAGTAGCCTGTGTGACTCCAGAACAGTGTGGATGCTGGTATGGAGGGAGGCTCACTCTGGTGAGAAGGCATTTTTTATTTTTTTAATTTGGACTCCCACTCTTTTCCAGAAATCAACTATTTACCTTAAATGGATATAATGGGAAAAAATTAAGATGTCAACTATGATGGGTTGGTGGAAGCTTTCTCTGTTTTTTTAAATGTGCAATAGATAGCAGAGTAACATAGTCGAAAGGGACCTTGGAGGTCTTCTAGTCCAGCCCCCTGCTTAAGCAGGAAACGGTATATACCATTTCAGACAAATGGTTGTCCAAACTCTTTTTAAAAACCTTCAATGTTGGAGCACCCAAAATTTCTGGAGGGAAGTCGTTCCACTGATTAATAGTTCTCAGTGTTAGGAATTTTCTCCTTATGTCTAGGTTTCTCCTCTCCTTGATTAGTTTCCACCCATTGCTTCTTGTCCTGCCTTCAAGTGCTTTGTAGAATAGCTTGACTCCTTATTCTCTGTCGTAGCCCTTAGATATTGGAAATGTAAATGCATTGGATCACACCATGGTGGCCTTATCTGAACACTTTTGCCCATATCCTCTCCCCCAATCCTGGCCAGGGGTGTTTGGAAGGTATAGTTTTTTTAAAAAAACAACAACCACCCAACCAGCATGGTATGATCAAAGGTCTACCTATTTTTTTAAAATATATAAGGCCCAACTTGACTTTTTTAAAGGCATTCCCTGAGTTAAAACACAGAGCAGTTTAAAAGATTTTCGTGCTGGTGTTAAGGAAGGAAACTGTATTTAACAAGTCCACTGTCTATCTTGGCTTATTGATTGATGGGCCACCAGCCTTCTTCACTCCTCTTAAGCATGCTTGAGCTAATTCAGATTTATTTATTTATTTGTTTTGATGGGGGTGGGGTTTGGGGGGGTAGGGCTGAGTGGGTTTATTCCACTCTAGGCTTTTTCAACTCTGCATTTCTCCATGCATGTAACAACCACAGTTTTGGCTTGATTCCTCTCGTAACTCATCACCTGAATTTGCTATTTTAGGGAAGGATACCACACTCTGCTGGTTATATTGCCCTTGGAGCAGTTTCATAGCAGAGCAATAAAAGAACTGAGCCACAAACGACTCTTATGAATGATGGCGGTGCTCATCCTGTACAACAGCCAAAGTATATGGACTCCATAAATGGAATTCAGTCTTTTGCTCTGATTTCAAGGGCTGCCTTTCAATCCTAAGCACATTTTTATCCTTCGTGTGCAGAATAAAAGCTGCAAATTTGTGAATAGAGGCATGCACACACACACACACACACACACACACGTATACATGTAGAGTTTGTTTAACATTTAATGGAAAATTCCTGTTCCCTGGATAGGAATATTCAACCCCAAACATTGGAGTCTTTGCAGCCATCTGCATATCCAACATGGATGATTTTTCTGCATTGCCTTTATATCTTCATCTTTTCTTTCCTCTTTCAGCCTCTTTCCAAATTGGCTGAACCCATAATTTTGAGTAATGCGCAAAATAATAGCGCTACCCCCCCCCCCCCCCCCGAATGCCTCTAACTTTCCCTCGCTTTTATTAAATTACATGTTGCAGACGGTGCTTGATGTTTGCAATTGTTTTCCTGTTGATGTCAACCATGTGATTTGGTAACATCTTGAACTTTCCCTCCCTCCGTTTATTGCTGTTCATAATCTTATTATTCTTTTGGCGTTGTTCTTTCTTGAATTTTGGAAAACAAAACTGATCCTTCATGTGATAGAAACCTCCAAGCTGGAGAAGATGAAGCTTCAGTTTGTAATTATGGGATATTGTTTTGATGGGATGTCTTCTTCTATTTCTCCAGCAAGGGGAAAGCTACATTTCTCCAGACTGTAAGATGAAATGTACCTGCAAAAAACCTGATGAGGTGTTCTGCCTCCTCTACGGCTGTGGAACTGGTGAAGCTTGTGGCGTGAGAGATGGGCTACGTGGTTGCTTCCCCACTGAAGGCCGCTGCATAATGATACCAGGCCAACATTTCTCTTCCTTCGATGGCCTTTCTGGAGATGCAGTTGCTCCTGGAGCCTACCAGCTGGTCTCCCTTTGCGATACTCTCTCCGACGACTGGTTCCGCCTGATAGCTAGAGTCACTTCGTGTCAGCCCCTCCAAACGACCACTGTCACCTTGTACCTCTTCTTAAAAAAGTCAATGATTACGGTGAATGACCAGAAAGAAGTTTGGGTAAGTGGAAACCAAACCAAGGAAGGAACTCTCTTTATGACCTATTAAAAATCACTTATTGCAGGTCATCCTCAACTTAGAACCACAACTGAACCAGCAATGGGATCCTACTTGTTCTACTACTGGTTCGGTCATCGGGCGCGCACCTAAAGTGCGTGTGAAGCTTTCTACACACCAGCTGAGGCCTGCAGCTCTTATCAGCTGAGAGGATACAGAAGAGAAAAGTGCGTGGGAGGCAAGGGTGGGATCCGACAGGGTTATCTATCAGTTCGGTCCTTTACAAGGTTTGGTGATTTAACGATGTGCTTCCCTGCATGCTGCCGTGGGCGCGCCTGTAAATCAGCATGCTGCGTGCAGAGAAGCAGCCTTTCAAAAAGCCCTCTTTTCCTCGCACGGTAGCTGAAGTTGAAACAATCAGGAAATAAAGATCAGGTAAGAGCCCGGGTGGGCAGGTGGGCAAAAACATCAGCAGACACAGAACCGGTTCTATGTCTGCTGCTCTTCAGAGCTACCGGTTCTACAGAGGTGAACAGAACCAGTAGAAACCCACCCCTGGTGGGAGGGCTGATCCTGTACTTTTCTTTCTCCTCTCAGTTGATCCTCGGAAGGTTTTTTTTTTACTACCGGTTCGGGTAAACTGGTCTGAACCGGTAGCATACCACCACTGAGTTGAACCCAAAATTTATGTTGCTGAGCAAGACAAGTGAGTTTTGCTCCTTGTGCAACTTTTCTTGTCACCGTTGTTAAGTGAATCCCTACAGTTGTTAAGTTAGTAACGTAGTTGTTAAGTGAAGCTGGCTTGCCTGTTGACTCTGGTTGGCAGAAGGATGCAAAATGTGATCACATGGCCCCCGGACACTGCAACCGTCATAAATATGAGTCAGTTGCTAAATATTGATCATGTGACCATGGGGACGCTACAACGGTCATAAGTATGAAAAACAGTCATAAGTGACTTTTATCAATGCCATTGTCGTAAGTAGAAGATTACTTGTACTTCTTTCTTTCAGCCCTTCATGGGAACTCCTGCAAGGCTCATTGTGTAATCCAAGGGTCTTCAAACTTGGCAAGTTTAACACTTGTGGACTTCAACTCCCAGAATTCCTGATCTAACATGACTGGAGGAGGAATTCTGGGAGTTGAAGTCCACAAGTCTTAAAGCTGCCAAGTTTGAAGACCCCTGAGTGTAATCTAAGACATTGTCACAGGTTTGTCTTCAATGGGAACCTAGTTGAGTTGTTCCCTACTGTGCAACTCAGACCCACATTGCATTGTGGAGAAGGGGAGAAGGTTGTTTGCCAGCACAGGAAACAGCAGCCTTGAGGTCAGGAAAGATGATCCTGACATTTGTTTATGGGGTTCCAAAAATAGCAATAGCAATAAGCACTTCGACTTCTATACTGCCCCATACTGCTTTACAGCACTCTCTGGATGGTTTACAGAGTCAGCCTATTTCCCCTCCAACAATCTGGCTCCTCATTTTACTGACCTCAGAAGGATAGAAGGCTGAGTCAACCTTGAGCCAGTCAGGATCGAATTGCTGGCACTCAGCAGAATTAGCTTGCAATACTGCATTATGACCACTGCGCCACCACAGCTCCTGGTGGATAGGCTAGGATAAGAGATGCAGCTAAGCCCCTTGTTCTCCCTTTTGCCTGGACAGAATATAATGAGTAGTGGAGGAAGACTCGGGTGACTAGACAATGGTTAGTGGGTGGATGGGTGAGGGCAAACTGGCCCTTTTGTCTCCCTTGAGTCTGGTTCTGCCTAACATTATTGCAGCCTTTTCTAGCTAAGCAAGGCTCTTCCCCAGAGCCCCCGTTATGTGAGAATGGTGTAGCATGTGCTGAAAATCCCCAAAGTGCCTACTTAATTTCATTTATTCATTCAATTTCTATAGCTGCCAACTCAACTCAGTGAGTCTGGGCTCCTTAATTTCCAAAGATTGACAAATTCGGATCTAAGGCTCTGAACAATTGGGTCTCAGAGCTAGCTGTTGTTTTTCATTGTTTCCTCTACTGGTACCTTGGTTTAAGGAGACATTCAGTTAGCTTTACATACTGCTGTTGATAGAGAATTATAGCAATTATAATGCCCAAACCATCCACAAGGTGCGAAGTAACCTGTTCCTGCTCTGCAGATAAAATCACCTCAAGCTGGTATGCTTTCCATTCTTAACTTAGCATAGCAGAATAACTGAATTGGAAGGGACCTTGGAGGTCTTCTAGTCCAACCCCTGGTTCAAGCAGGAAACCTTGTACCATCCCAGACAAATGGAGGCTCAATCTCTTCTTCAAAACCTCCAGTGTTGGAGCACCTATAACGTGCTGCATGCCACCAACCTGGAAATCCATACAAGGTAGCAGAGGTATAAATAACCAAGAAAAATAAAAAGGAAGCAATGGCCTAACTCACTGAAGCATTTGGAGGAGAATTTATTTATTTAGGAAATTTATATTGCCACCTATTCACACATGACAGCTCAAAGTAGCTTACAAGAATATAGCAATCACAATAGCACTTATATAGTGCTTTACAGCCCTCTCAAAACAGTTTACAGAGTCAGCATATTGCCCCCAACAATTTGGGTCCTCATTTTACCCACCTTGGAAGGATGGAAGGAAGGCTGAGTCAACCTTGAGCCTGGGGAGATTCGAACTGCCAAATTGTAGGCAGCTGGCAGTCAGCAGAAGTAGCCTGCAGTACCGCACTCTAACCACTGCACCACCGAGGCTCATATAAAAACCTCATATAAAAAATAAAATAAAATGAATAAAAGAGAGAACCATATCATAAATTAATGAAATAATATAATAACCTCCCACCCACCCATCCCACCCCAGCGACAATACAACTGGCTATTTTTCTTGCATCGTCATCTAACTTTGTTGGGTCTCTCTTTGTGCGTTCTAGGTGAATGGGCTGCCAGTGAAAATCCCACTCGAGATCACAAACATAGTGAAGTTTGACTTGACCGGCGATGTGATTATCCTTCAGACACCTCAGGTTCAAGTAACATTTGGCCCAAATCATAGAATATCCGTGTCTGTCAGCCCAGCTTTGGCAGGGAAGGTGTGCGGAGCATGTGGAAACTTCAACTACACCCCGGCGGATGACTTGAAGGGACCAGGCGGAGTGGATGTCAGCAGCGTTCCAGAGCTCTTGTTGTCTTGGACAGCCAGAGATTTCGCTCCTCTGGTAAATGAGTTTTTGATTATTCCTCCCTACAGATTCTTCCTGTCTTGTCACCCAGGCTGGTCTACTGATAAGAAGGCTTTACTTAAAATAAGGGTGGGGGTGAGGCACGATGGCTCAATCGTTAAGGATGCTGAACTAGTTAGATGGAAAGCTGACAGTCTAGGTTCAAGACCCAATCGGCGCAAGATGGGATGAGTTCCTGTCCTTACCCCAGCTTCTGTCCACTCAGTCGTTGGAAAATATGCAAATGTGAGTAGATAAATAGGTACCACTTCGGTAGGACAGTAACAGCGTTCCATGTGCATATCATTCACATGACCACAGGATTGGTCATGTGATTGTCTTTCGGACAATCCTGGCTCCCCAGATGATCCTCTGCCCCCCATAGCCAGACAAGACTGGATAGGGGGAAACCTGTACCTTCCTTTACCTTTGCTTCAGTTAAAATGGCAAGCTGAGCCATCAACTTTCTCGAAGAACCATTGACTTGAAAGTCTATGGAGATTCTCAGTCCTCCAGGTCCTGGTTGCCCCAAAGGTGCTTTTTCAGGAGGCAACTGAACTTTCTTGGTTTTTGTTTGAAGACGCTTCGCTTCTCATCCAAGAAGTTTCTTCAGAGCTGAAGTGGATGAGAAGTGAAACGTCTTCAAAGAAAACCCAAGAAAGTCCAGTTGCCTCTTGAAAAAAAAAAACACCTTTGGGGCATTGACCTGAAATCACTGTAGGACAGCAGAGCTGAGGGTGTGTGTGTGTGTGTGTGTGTGTGTGTGTGTGTGTGTGTGTGTGTGTGTGTGTGTGTGTGTGTGTGTGTGATGGAAGAACATTCATTGACATTTCAGTGACTTCTTATGACTTTGAAATGCAGTGAAGGCATTTTTGGACACCTTTTTTCCACTGCACATTTTTGATGCCCTTCTCTGGCTCTTAGCTATCACCGCCAATGGTTTCTCCCCAAATGCTCTGGGAAACTGCTTTGATCTAGCATCGTTACCTGGTGGTGTTTGGAAGAGGAGAATGAGGGGCCGTTAATGTTTGACAGACAGAGCTAAGAGCTTCTGCTGCCCTCCATGCAGGAGAAGGATATGCTTGCATCTGGGAGCCATTTGTCACTCACCAGAACGCTTCCCCTTTGAGATAGATAACAACATTTTATTCTGTTGTAAATCATGAAACTGTAAATGTACCAGAGAGAATGGCTGAAAATACTGGATTCTGACCTTCTGGACATATTTAACAGAGATCAGATTTATACACATTCCCTTGCAGTGAAAATGCTCTGGTGTGTACCTTACGTCTTCCAGGGTTCCTTCTGTAGACATGAATGATTAAAAAAAAAAAATCTGCATGCAGTAACACTTTGAGTGGCATACGTGGGACTTTGCAGATCATTCCAGAAAGCAGGGTGTCACCACTGAAAAGCGTGGTCCCATCAGATGGCATCATGTCAAGGAAGGAACATGCCCATTTTTTTAGAGGGTAAAGGATTTGTATGTATCAATAGGGATATCAGCAAGTAACTTGTGCAATGTAGGGCTTTATTGGGGGCAAACAGACCTTGAATTACCAATATTTGAAACTTAGGGTTGAAATGAGGCATCCTTGGTGTTCTCTAAGGAAGAAACCACGCATCCTCCACAGTGGCAGGGCAAGCTACTGTATATGAACAGAGAGCAAACCCCACATTACGTGCACTGATAATGTTATCTAGTTGGGTAATGAAATGTCTCCACTTGATTGTAGGTAATTTGGTTGCAGGTAACTTGGTTGTAAGTAACTAGGTGACATCATTAGTACTAGTGACAAACAAGCTCAGAAAGCATTAAGGACCTTGAATTGCACCTGGAACCTATAGGAAGCCATTGTAGTTTTGGGAATGAGTGGTATTACCTGGGCATACCTAAACACACCTTCAAATACTGGTGCTAATATATTTTGGAATCAATTGTAATTCCTGAGTGATTTTCAAGGGGACTCCATCTAGAGTGTATTACAGTAATCCAGTCTGGAGGTGACTAAAGAATATCCATGACACTAAACAGGACATTCTGATCCAGGGCACATCCACCTTCTGAGTTGTGCAAATGCTCTTCTAGTGGCAGCTCTGCAAAAAAAAAACGTGTAGCTCAAGGTTGAAATGTTGGGAATTTGATATTTGTTGTTTCTTCTTGTGAACAGTATATCACCGAACTAGGCAACATCATCATCAGAGCTTTGGCACAAGGTAGTGAGGACTTCTTAGGCATGGTTGCCCTTGGCCCTATTTTTATAGTTTGTGTTCCTCTTTCTCATTGATCTACTTGGCTCAGTCGCTTCCTTATCACACACCCAACCATCAACAAATAGATAAAGGAGAACCCACATAATATATAGAAACAGCTGAAGATGAGACAGCGAAGCTAACCAAGCCAGGGCACACTAATCAAACAGAAGACCAAGATCTCAGCAGTAAGATCGGTCTGATGGGGAATTAGGACCCTAAGTTCTCTTGGGCTGACAGTGTTGCTCTCTAAAAACTCCTCTTTGCTTTGAATCCTTTGCCATTTTCCCTTCCTCTTATACTTTATCTCTCTTTTACTCCTTAGTGTGCCTAGGGATAAGATTGAACAGGCTGATCTGATGACGCTAATCGGATAGTGGATTGAAACCAAGAAGAAAGTCTTCAGCAAGCCTCATCATCAAAGGAGATTGAGAACTTTTTGGAGGTCTGAGTTTCCGTAGTAATTGCTCCAGTGAAGCTAAACGACATGGAATTTAAAACTCTGTAAAAGTAGATTCTCTTAATTATAAATTGATTTTTTTCTATGAGGATCCTTTGCCATAATAATTTAGTTTAGAGTGATCCTGTGAAAGGGAGCACGAAGAAGAGGGTAAGAAGGCTTGTATTTTGTGGAGAAGGGTGAAAAAGGCTCATCTGATCATCCTAACGAAAGGAATGCAAAATAAGGGGAGGAACAGGGAAACTGGGGTGCTGTTTTCAAAGCGAAATCTAACTACCTCATTGCCCATATAGATTTGGGTGTTTTTTCTGTCTGTGTGCTCAAAATTGATTGCCAATATACTTTTTCTGTCTCCTATGAAATCTTTTCTCAATCTATTGTCTTTCTCGCTATATCTCAGTCAGTTTGGCTGGCAGCCCAGAAATTACTGTTATAGGGTATTTTAATAAAGAATCTTGCTTCAAATCTTCATTGTTTGGATTGCTATTTTTTTTCCCCATGGCAGCTAGATCTTGGTTTAACCTCCTCCTTTTGCTTCTAGCTTTGATTGTGATGTGGGATTATTGTTTACTAAAATGGGCTAGTGGGTTCTTTGAATGGAAGACAGGTGAAGGATATGAGGTTTGAATGGGAGAACATGCTTATGGAATTCTTCTGACTTATCTTTGGGGCTGAATCAATGAACCAGCTACAGCCTTTAGCAAAATTGTAGGTGGATTTGTTCATGTGAACCTGCCTTTGGATGCCTCTGTGAGTACGAGAAAGATTTAAAACATTGCAACCAATTAAATACTACCCTCCCATATTCTCACTATTCTACACAGCCTGCTAAATTCTTCCTTCTTGGAACGGCTTATATATAAAACCGTATGAACACAGGGTAAATGTTTCTGTTAAAGCTGCAACAGGTTTAATGTAAACAGCGTGGAAAACTGCAAAGTCTTTTATCAAAAGCTTTAATTGATCCTAACAGTTTCAACAGTGTTAGTTCGAAATGATTCAAAACACTCCCTCACCCAGAAAATAAAATAAAAGCTATATAACTAAACCTTATGTTGCAGTGAATAGCTACTATGTATATTTAGAGTTACCATATTTAGATTGCAAGTATCTGACTAACCACAAGACCACTGTGAGGGGGGGATCTCAGGTGACACCTTGTGGCCAACTGAACTTTTGCACCTCAAATATGGTAACCACATTAATTCAGCAGATCGTATTGATGTTTTGTAAGTAAACTAATGTAAAACATCAAAGTAGATTTTTTTTTATAAAAAAAGCAGATCCTAGGGAGTTAAGTACAGTAATCTCAATTACTGGGGCTTCATTCATTTGTGAATCAATGGCTGGATTCACACATCAGTATTACATTAGTACAGTAGTTTCCTTGTTTGATGTAGGCTTCGCTCAGTGTTAAAAACAAACCAGAGCTTATGTTGGTGATCTCAGTTAATAAGTAGGTTTGTAGAATATGTAAATCCAGTTGGTGGGAGGTAGCTGTTGGCAATAGAACAAAAGATGCTATGTTGTGCTTACAAGACCAATGTCTCACTTGTGGTCTAGGATTCTAGAACCGAGTTTCCCAATGTTGCCAAATTTAAGACACATGGACTTCAACTCCCAGAATTCCCCAATCAGTCATGCTGGCTTAAAGTTACTAAGGTTGGGAAACCTTGCACTAGAAGATATTCCTGCTTGTAGGAAAAGGTGAATCTATCAAATTTGCCAGATTTCCCAGCATTCAGTATTCAATATACATTAAAAAGAAATACATGAAAATTCACACAAAATTTGCACACATTGGGGAATCTCTGTCTCATCCATTTCCCTGAATGCCATTGTGGATTCTTTTCTCCAAATACTTATGCATCTGTGGATTTTTAATATACATTATTTTACCATTTTAGTTGTAAACACCACTGCCCAATATGGTCAAATGCAGATTTTCAGGGATGCCAATTGAATTAGTTCATATAAAGAACAGAATTTTCTCTTCCATCCATCCATGATACAGTCGAGGCTGCATTCCTGGGTATGTTGGTGTTATGAAAACTGTTCTTGAATCAAGGTGCCGTATAGGAGTGAGTTTTCAAATAAGCTTCAAAAAAAAAAAAAAAAGGAAGGAAAAATGTGTTTGGTATTTTGAATTTCAAACAACCGTATGCCACCCGCCCCTTAGGGCAATACATGTCTGTTTAGCATTTTCATATGGAGCTTGAAAAGGTGTTAACATTAAAAAGGGCAAACATTAAGTAGACCAACATGTTTTCTTAAGCATGAAGGGGTTAGGGTTAGGAAGGCTATAGTACACCTAGATACAGGAACTGGGCATGGCTAGTCTAGTGAAGAGAAGGACCAGGGGAGACATGATAACAGTCTTCCAATATTTGAGGAGCTGCCACAGGGAAGAAGGGTATCTATTTTCCAAAGCACCTGAAGGCCAGACAAGGAATAATGGATGGGAACTGATCAAGGAGAGATTTAATCTGGAAATAAGGAGAAACTTTCTGACAGTGAGAATGATCAACCAGGGGAACAGCTTGCCCTCGAAAGTTGAGTGTCATCACTTGAGACTTTCAAGAAGAGATTGGACTGCCATTTGTCAGAAATGGTATAGGGTATCCCGCTTGGGCAGGGGGTTGGACTAGATGACCTACAAGGTCCCTTCCAACTGTGATTATCTGTTATCTGTTAGATGTTTGTACCAGTAGGCACTGATGGGAACATGATGTTCAGTTTATACTTTAATGAAATAACAGAGTTGGAAACAGGCTTCAGCTCAACCCATCTAAGACTGAGTGACTGTGCTTCCCGGCACCCCGGTACAGCCAGCTGGTTCCATCGCTGGCTGTGCGGGGAGAAATTCTTGCCCCCACAGAGAGGGCCCGCAATCTGGGTGTCTTCCTGGATGTGTGGCTGTCATTGGAAGACCATGTGGCGGCCGTCGCCAGGGAGGCTTTTGGTCAGGTCCGTAGGATCTACCAGTTGCGGCCTTTTCTGGATTGGGATGCGCTTCGCACGGTCACCTCCGCCCTGGTGACCTCCTGCCTAGACTATGCCAATGCTCTCTACATGGGGCTGCCTTTGAAGAGCATCTGGAGGCTCCAGTTGGTGCAGAATGCAGCCGCGAGGGTGGTAATGGGAGCTCCTCGGGGCTTCCATGTTACGCCACTTCTGCGCGCGCTGCATTGGCTCCCGGTGGCCCTCCGGGTGTGCTTCAAAGTCTTGGTTATTATCTTTAAAGCGCTCCATGGCTCAGGACCGGGATACCTGCGAGACCGCCTCCTGCCATCATTGGCTTCCCACCGACCAGTACACTCCCATAGAGTCGGTCTCCTCGGGGTGCCGCCGGCTGGATGGCTGGCGACCCCGAGGATGCGGGCCTTCTCATTGGGAGCACCCCCTCTCTGGAATGAATTACTCCCGGAGGTGAGGGCCATCCCTGATCTCATGACCTTCCGTCGTTCACTTAAAACTCATCTATTTCGGCAAGCCAGACTGGCCTAGGGGTTTTTAAATTTTAACCTGGTTCTTAATCTCTTTTAACTTTTTGTTTTAAATTTTTAATTAGAACCAAACTATATTTAATTCTTTTAATTTTTAATATTGTCATATTGTACATGTGTTCCGTATGTGTATTTTTATCTTGGCTGTTCATCGCCCCGAGTCCCTTTGGGAGAGGGGGCGGTATATAAGTCTAACTAATAAATAAATAAATAATAAATTGTAAGCGATTGACAAATCAAATAAATACTAAAAATACAAAAACGATTGTCCAATCTCTTTTTTAAAAAACTTCCAGTATTAGAGCACCCACAACTTCTGGAGACAAGTCATTCCACAGATTAATTCTTCTGTCAGGAAATTTCTCCTTAGTTCTAGATTGGTTCTGTCTTGGATTAGTATCCACCTTATTGTCTAAAGATGGGGTTAAATTAAGAGACAAAAATGTTAAGAAAAAGAAAGAAAGACGTTTCTATCTTTAACGTACCTTGTTGTATTCCTGTTCTGACAATCCAGTAGTTCAAGACTTCAGTAATGGTGTGGGCCTTCTTCCCATGTGGAAGCCTCAGGTCATCTGCACCATTACCGTTGAAGTTCCCACAGGATCTGAACACTTTGTTGGCCAGGGTCGCACTGATTGTCACTGTTAAGTCACCCCCGCTACTATAGAGAACCCGCACACCTGATTCATGTGCCACTATCACCGTATCTTGGACCAGGGTTATGGATACCTCCTTGGAAGGCTGAGCTGGGAGGTGTACGGGATGCCCGTTCACCTAGAAAAGGCAAATCCACAGGTTTCCTAGAGACAATGTGTACCGAATTGTGGAAAATATGTGAGAAAACCAGAGGTGAATAAGAATACTGGAAAGTGGCAATTCCCCTTAGAAACTCAGTACTTACCACAGCCAGAGAATGCAATGTTGGCTAAATTTACAGTTCCCTTTGGGTCAACACATGGTAGTTATCAGTCTCTTCATTTTTGTTACATTTCTCTTTGAAAACTCAACACTCTACTGCCAAAAGTTGCATTGGCTCGTTCCATTTTCTGCTATTTCACATTATGCAATTTTGTCAAAAGGTGCTATCAGAATCTTTTCACTTCTCTTCTAGTGTTGTACAGAAAAATCTGGTTACTGAAATAACCCATTTTCTAAGTTCGCCTAATATATGAAATCATAAATTAACCAAATAATCTGGTTTCATTCAAAAGTCTAGGCCACGGCTAACTAAGTTTACTCTAACCAAGCTTAAGACCCCTGTTTGTACCAGTTAAACCTGCTGTGCAACCTAAAAGTCTCACATACTAGTTAACACCACGTCCAAATTAACTTCCAGATTTTTATGTTTAGAAGAAAGAGACAGGATATTTCAAGTAGAATGTCACTCCTGTTGGATCCTCTTCATATACAACTCAGGGCATAGAGTCTTCAGGGGAAAGGATTAGTAAGTACCTTGCAAGAGATCCCGTAGATCAGTGATTGCCAACTGGTGGGCCAGGGACCATTGGTGGGCCATGAGAAAATTTTGGTGGTCCTCAGAGAAATGTACTCCCCAAAGCAATTAATCCAGGCTGCACGGGAACACAAGGTTGCACCACCCATGTGGCCCGTCTACTTGCTGGCCCCCACCCTTCAGCCGAGCGCAAACCTTACCTTGAGTAGAGCCATGCAAGCTGGAACTGGAAGATAAGACCAATGGTGGGGGAGGGAAATCCGCCCTGGGGTGGCTTGCTGACGTTGGTGGGAAAGTTGGTCCCATATTCCAGAGCTGCAGTAGTCACAGGTCTGGCCCTTGGGTCATCCCGGAGCAGCTCCTCCAGTCCATGGTAGGCTGGTGCACCTGGGTGGAGGAGCAGCTGCTCTGGGATGACCCAAGGGCCAGTCCTGTGACTACTGCAGCTCTGGAATAAGGGACTTGACTTTCCCACCAATGTCAGCAAGCCACCGTCAGTCAAAATTCATATTAGTGGTCCACGGGATTTAAAATTATGAGTTTGGTGGTCCCTGAGGTCCAAAGAGTTGGCGACTTCTGCCATAGATCAAATGGATGAATTGGGTGGTAAGGTGCAGTTGAGCCTTCCACTAGAATTTCAAGAGTTAATTATAAACCTACAAAGCTTTGGCTTTTTTCCCTGAAGTCTGCTGTCTCTGCCCTCAGATTTCTCCACCTGTCAATTTACTTCTCTCTCTTCTTGTTTCTGCTTGACATTCTTCCAGACTTTTCTTCCTAATTCTCACCAGCTTCATCCCCTTCGTTTAATCAACCTGCACTAAGTTCTTCCATCTTGAATTGCCATGTTAATTCCTAGACATTTAAATATCTGTTGTATACATTCAATCTTGTGGCTACTAAGATTGTTGGCTGAGCAGGTACAAAAACAGCCAGGGAAGTGGTTGACGCCTGGGAAATGGGCCCCTCATTAGTCAAGTGCTGATTTAACACCAGCTTAGGAGGTGGGGCCTTAACAGCACAAGGAAACAACAGCCAACAACTTAATAGCAAGCTATCAACATCCCAATCAACAACTAAAAAGGCCACACACAACAGGCACCATATAAATACCACACCCAGAATAGCTGAAAGTGCACACTCTGCTAGAGAGAAATTCTCTGAGGATGAGCTCCAGAATAAGTCCAAAAGCTCAGAAGACTATACCTCTGATCCCAGTGACTAACCCAGATCAGACCCTGCAATATTATTCTGGGACACGTAGCTTTGCCTTCATTCATTTGATCTCTGTCTTACATCCTAGTCTTTGTAAGAGTATGTAGACTATAACTTCACAGCAGCTGGATCTCAGTTGCTACGGGTACCTTTCATTATAAAATTTACACCTCATTGATTTGTTCATTAGCTGTGGCAGTCTGGGTCAGACAGAGACAACTAGGTGAAAAGGAAAGGGAGAAGGAAAGGCAATTAGGTGATTAGAAATCCCGTACATTTTGTATGTAGAAGGAGAAGAAAGAAGGAAGGAAAAAAGAAAGAGATAGATAGGACTATAAGTAGAATACGGTAGGTGAATAAAACATGAGCGCTATCATCTGCCAGTAGTGGTTTCTTACCGAGACTGAGCTATCCTTATTCACGAGCACAATCAGTTTGTGGAAATAGACAGTGACAGAGATCACACTGGGTGTTGCGCACTGGGGACATTTCTTCACCTGCACCACCACTCGGAACCAGGATTTTGACTTCGCGTTGACAAGGGCTGTGATCTCAAAGGATCCCTCACTTGGAAGCTTTCCAGATACTCCATCAAAAGAGGTGAAGATGTGTTCATGGGCAATAGTGCAGTGTCCCTCCTTCCGGACACAGTCCCACTTGTTATTATCCAGTGCACAAGTTTCTCCAGCTGCACACGGGAATGGAGTGCACGTCAGATGACCTTGACGTCCACAAGTGCATCTCTCCATGCAATTGGATGTGATCGTTGGAGCTCCAGGCTGCAATAAAAATATGCAGAGATGGACAGGTTAACTATGGAATTAAAAGACAGAGAAGAAGTGGAATACTGTAAGATCTGGAATATATGGTATAAGTGGCTAGAAACAGATGTAAAGTTGTTACATGAGCTATAGTAAAATGGGGAAATACTGTATATATATATCTGTAAATACTGTTACAAGTTAAATGTAGAAATAATTATACAATAAATAGAATAGTAACCTATATAATTAGAAACTATGTCAATAT
The DNA here is from genome assembly GCA_023653725.1 of Bungarus multicinctus. Lineage (NCBI taxonomy): Eukaryota > Metazoa > Chordata > Lepidosauria > Squamata > Elapidae > Bungarus > Bungarus multicinctus. The sequence goes on along the minus strand of CM042835.1, from coordinate 10,482,131 downwards.
GAGTGAATACTGATACTGGAATGCTGTAATGAGTGGAAATATGATTAATAAAAATTTACTTAGGAAAAAAAGTACAGCAGGTTTAGGGGTGACAGTTAAGAAATGGCCAACTTCCATGGCAGGGTGTATTTATATCTTACATTAACAAGATGATGATCACAATTACTGCGGCATAATTGCATATTTGCAAGACCGTCTGATATCTAATTATCAACCCTCCACTTCTATTGGAATTGATACATGGAGTCCTTAATTTCTATTCATCTAGATCATCCCTGATTTCCCACTGTCTCTCTTGGCATCATCATTATTCCCATTTTCATTTTCATTCTTCTTTCCATTCAGAATAGAATACAGACTAAGAGAGTTGGAAGGGACCTTGGAGGTCTTCTAGTCCAGTCCCCTGCACAAGTAGGAAATTCTACACTATTTCAACAAGTGGTTGTCCATTCTCTTCTTAAAAACCTCAAATGATGGAGCACCCACAAATTCTGGAGCTAACTCAGTCCACTTAATTGTTCTCACTGTCAGAAAATTTCTCCCTAGTTCCAGGTTGTTTCTTTCCTTGATTATTGAGTCAAGTTCAGGGATGAGATTCTACCAGTTCGCACCTATTCACTAGAACCGGTTGTTAACATTCTAAGCAGTTTGGAGAACCTGTTAGAAGAAATTACTGGCCTAATCCTGTAAGGAAGGCAGGAAGGAAACATTCTGGTGTTGCTTACAGAAACTGCTTCTCTGTTAACACTTATTACATTCTTGGCAGGACTAGACTTCCTGTCTCAGGAACTTCTCTGGAGTTTTTTTCCCCTCCTTAGCTGGTACTTTGCTTGTGTGGAGTGACCATTCAAAGTTACAATGACACTGAAAAAAGTGACTTATGACCATTTTCACACTTACGACTGTTGCAGCATCCTCACAGTCATGAGATGCCAAACGAGAAGATGCGTGCCTTGATGTGAGTAATATTGAGTTGGCCATGCCCAACCAATAACATGACCACCAGCCATGTCCACCCGGACACGTGACCACCAAGCCACGCCCACCAACTAAGCCACGCCCACAGAACCGGTTGTTAAAAAATCTGAATCCCATCCCTGGTCAAGTTTCATTCCACCGATTGCTTCTTGTTTGCCTTCCAGTGGAAAACAGGATGATCCCCTCTTTTTTGTGGCAACCTCTCAAATATTGTAACCCTGCTACTATGTGATCTCCAGTCCTTCTTTTCACTAGACTAGACATACCCAATTCTTGCAACTATTCTTCATATGTTTTTGCCTCCCCCTAATCATCTTCGTTGCTCTTCTCTGCTCTCTTTCCAGAGTCTCAACATCTTTTTTTATATTGTGGTGACCAAACATTGGTGCAGTATTCCAAGTGTGATCTTAGGTATCATAAAGCAGTACTAACACTTCAGGTGATCTTGATTCTATCCCTCTGTTAATGCAGCCTAGGATTGCACTGGCTTTTTTTTTTTTTTTTGGGCAGCTGCAACACACTGCTGGCTCACATTTAAGTAATAGTCCAGTAAGACTCCAAGATCTCTCTCACGGTTACTGCTATTGAGTCAAGTTTTATTCCTCCTTATCCTTTAATATTTTACTCCTTTGGAATGCAGCAGTGAGAATGCCAACGTGTTTCTGTTTGCTGGCAACACTGGTTCATCCATAAGACCCCTTTCGTACAGCTATAGTTCTTCTACTTTGGAGAATCATTTGCTACTATGCAGATGCTATTCTGCTTCCTAAATCATCAACCCTGCAGAAGCATCCAACGTGCATCACTGAAATGGAAAAGCAGAAAGCCAAAATCAAGTTGTAATTAGATGTCTCCTGCTCGATTCTTTTATTGAGTCAATCAGTCATTTCCTTTCAGCTCATCCTACTCCATAGGCTGTTATGAGGTAAACTGGAAGAAGACAGAAAGTTATGTCTACAGGTAGTCCTTGACTTAACAACCATAATTAAAAGCCCTGGTGGCACAGTGGTTAGAACACAATATTGCAGGCTAACTCTGCATTCCACTGCCAGGAGTTTGATACTGACCAGCTCAAGGTTAACTCAGCCTTCCATCCTTCTGAGGTTAAGTCACCCAGGCTCACTTAGTTGAGTTGGCAGCTATAGACATTGAATGAATAAATAACATTAAGTGGGCACTTTGGGGATTTTCGGCACATGCTACACCATTCTCACAAAAGGGGGTCTCTCGGGAAGGGCTTAGCTGGAAATGGCTGCAATAATATTAGGCAGAATCAGACCCAAGGGATCAGGAGACAAGAGACCCAGTTTTTCCACCCCCTCCTAATCATTGTCTACTCATCCAGGAGTCTCCCTCCACTACTCATTACATCCTCATTGCATCCAGTTCAGGCAAAAGGGAGGAAAAAGTCATTTAGCTGCACCTTCCTATCCTCTTATTCTAATCTATCCATCAGGAACTGTGGTGGCATAGTGGTTAGAGTGCAGTATTGCAGACTAACCCTGCCCACTGTCTGGAGTTCGATCCTGACCAGCTCAAGATTGACTCAGCCTTCCATCCTTGCTTGTTAAAATGAGGACTGAGATTGTTGTGGGCGATATGCTGACTCTGTAAACTGCTTAGAGAGGGCTGTAAAGTACTGTGAAGTTGCATATAAGGTTAAGTGCTACTGCTATAATGGAGCCTGCTCATTGCGGTTGTAAGTGATGACAGTTGTAAAGTAGGTCACCCATATGACAGACCCATTTTTTTGACTTTTTGTTCCAGCAGTCATTATTGTTAGCTCTGGACCTGTTTTCCCCAAAACCTGTTTTCAGCACACATACAAAAATGATAAAACATGGTCACATGATTGTCAGATGCTGCATATGCGAGCTGGGAGCCAAGTGCCCAAAATGCAGTCACATGGGGAGCATTGGAACTTTGGAGCTGGATCCTAAGGATCCCTAGGGAGGTTGGTTGTAACTTCAGTCAAGAAAGTGTTCATAATTCAAGGACTACCTGTACCACCTCTCTGAAAAAGAAAAGGAAAAGAAAAGCTAAGTAAATAAAACTGAACTTTGCAATCAAAAGAATTTCTGCTTTCACTTGCCTTAAACCACATGCCTTTGTGGAAGCAGCGACATTGACTGATGGGGGCACAGTGGTACCCAGCCATAAAGAAGCCCTTTTTGCACTGGCAGCCTTCAGCACAGTGGTTGGGGCACTTCGTGATGCCAGTTGCCTCTTTGCATCCAACGGGACAGGCCCGGGTGCAGAGTTCATAGTGGCTGTTGATTGGGCATTTCATAGCTGCAAGAAAGAAAGAAGTTACTTGAAAAGGGAATTTACTGTAGGTAGCAGCCACAGAGCAATCTGAGAAATTATATTTTCGAACAGAGATTGCTTGAGTTCTGTATTGACTAGCTTGATAGCCAAAATGAAACCTCATCTGATACTGTTTGGGCTTGAACTAATAATCTCCTGCAGGCAAAGCCATGCATTTTTCCCTGTTCGAGCTACAAATAATGTGCAAAGGATTTCCTTCTGCAAGGAGAAAAACCTTACTGCCAGAGTGAGTTCTTTTCTTGTTGGATGCTAGAATGAGGTCAACTAATGTGCTTAAAATCAGGGCTTCTCAAATGGGTGATTGAAAAATACTCTTTAATACCATCGGATGACATCTGCCTACCTCAAGTCCGGGGGAACATTGGATAGTTACATGAAAAAAAAAAGCCAAGTCCAGTCTAAACATCTGGCTGAGTTGAGTGTACAACCAACAATAACAACAACAATAGAGGGAGGACAGATGTTGGCTCACTGGGGGAAGAAACATGGACACCTGAAGCTGAATTGCAATCAAAGAAACGTCTTCCAACTCCGAAATGGACAATCGATGTACCTGGTATGACTTTGCCTGATTTATGCCCTGTAATCCCCTTATCATGAGACCCATCACAAGACTCTCACTGATGACTCACACCTGACTGATCACAAGACCCTCACTTGACACACCCACAACTGAAGCCCTTATAAACAGAAGAACATGGATACTGACATTCCCCAAACTCCGCTGAAGACGTTACCTAGTTTGGTAATGAAACATTCAGAAACCAACCCACAAGTTCGGAGAATGAGCCTTCACTCTCATCCTACACCTGAACTACAGATATTTGCCACTACTGCAAACCTCCCACTCTGTTGTGGTTTGCTGGTGGCCTGTGCAGATGGCAGCAGAAATGGACAGTGGGGAAGAACAGGGACTTGGAGGTGATTACCCCTCCCATAAGGTATAAAGGAAGTGCAAAGGTAGAGAAATCTTTGCAGGAAGCAAAGTTGTTCACTCTGTTCACATTAAACCTTGAAGCTCTGTGTGGACTTCGTATTCCATTTGGCTTTTTACAGTTAATTTGGCACTTTAGTTGTTGGCAATTATTCAAAGGAGATCAAGGTGGGTGCTTATCTCGAGAGACTGTTTGGGACTCATTACGGGCTAGGAATGAACATAATTCCCAGCACTGAAATAATACAAGAGTTGTTTGGACTAAGCCTGTGCTTAATTACAGTCTCAGGAAGCCTTGGTCAGAACACATTCTCCCTACTCTGCCTCAGGAGATGCTCCCACTCTTTGCAGAAACTGTCTTCCTGGGAGAAGACTTACGACAGAAGTTTGCTGTCCTCCAGGGTTTGATCTGGATGCCAGCCGCTTGACAAGCTGCAACATAGCTATGGACAGCTCGGCAGAGAATAACTGGGTTCCCCCTTGCCTTGCAAAGGTCATGCACGCAATTGTTGTAGAAGTCTGTAGGGTTGATGGCAGAATAGCAAGCACTGAAAGGTCCATAAGGGGATTGCAAAATGCCACACTGGGTGCTGTGTATGTAGCTGGCCTTCCGGCTTTCTTGACATGCACCACACACTATGGCAGCACAATCTTCGGTGCAGGTGGCAGATGGAGCAGCTACTTTCCAAGCAGCCACAAAGGTTTGCACGCTAAGGGCCGGCTGGCCAGTGGGCAGAGAGATGTCATCGAGGGGATGCCCATTATAATTGCCACATAAACCACACATTTGGCTCTGGTAAGCTTCTGGCACCTGGACGATCAGGTGGTAGAGTTGATCAAAAGACACAAACAGGCCGAAATCCGTCCGAAGCACAATGTTGTCTCCGTGATAGAAAACCCACATACTGTCGCTTTCAAGGCGGAAAGGTAAGTAGGTCATGGCACCGTTCACCTGTAGCGTTGGTAAGGAAGGAGAGCAAAGCAAGAAGACAATTGGAAGAAGAAAGATCAGTTACTCTTGATTCATCTAAAACTGAGGTCTCCAAACTTTCAACTTTAAGACTTGTGGAATTTAACTCCCATAGCTGGCTGGAGAATTCTGGGAGTTGAAGTCCACAAGTCTTAAAGTTGCCAAGTTTGGGGACCCCTGGTCTAAAAGAACATGTCATTTTTGTCCATTTATTATACAGATTTATACAGCTGCCCAACTCACACATAGGTGACTCTGGGAGGGTTGCAACACTTAAACATCCACCAGATTAAAATAAAAAACAAAAACATTACCTTCTCCACACACACATATCCAACCATACGCATGGTAGCAGTAATACAATCAAATAACCTCCTGATCAGTTTTATCTCCATTCATGGTCCAGAGGCCCACTGAGAAAACCACATTTTAGGGCCTTTTGGAAAAGCAACAGGGTGGGGAACAACCAGAGCCTTGGTGGTGCAGGCTGTTAATCATCTAGCACTTAGTGCAAGCTGCCTGCAATTAGAGCAGGTTCGAATCCCACCAGGCTCAAGATTGACTCAGCCTTCCATCCTCTCGGGGTAGGTAAATTGAGGACCCAAGATTGTTGCGGGCAATAAGCTGACTTTGTAAAAAAAAAAAATGCTGCTTGGGGGGGGGCAAAAGCCCTAGTAATAAGCAGGCATATACAATGGAATGAAGGCTATTGCCGAGCCCTTAGCATGGTGCTCCATAGACTGTAAGCCACTCTGAGTCTCCGGAGAAGGCATATAAATGTAAATAAATAAATAAATAAAATATCTTGGGGGAGGGGGGAGAATGATATTCCATATTGAAGGGGGCAGCACTGAGAAGGGCCTTTTTCATACACCTCAGGTGTACATCCCTAATCAGTGGGACCCTTAACATGCCCTACCTTCCCTCTAAGCTTTTGCTGTCTGGTATAGTTAGAATCATTCTCCACCCACATTCTATTATATTCATATGGACACCTCAACATGCACATCCTCAATATTTTCATTGCCTTGTGGCTGATATAACCATTTGCTTCTTTATGTCAGGGCTCCAGTAGTTACCTCCATTTAAATCATGAGTCTCTGGCCAGATTTTCAAAGCTCAAAGAAGATTTATTAGGAGAAGACATGCGGACGCTGCCTGGGTGTAGCCGACTCTGAGACACATCATTCATTGTCACCTTTGACCCTGATTTCCCACCCCCACCCCCTGGGTGTATCATAATTCATATTCTCCAATGGGACTCATCCATAGCCAAGAGTCATCAATCATACTCCCCAGTTAGAATTTTGCGTGGCAGAAACTTCAGTCGCCTATAAACTATCTATGAAAACATCCACGGAATGCAGTTTCGGTTTTGAAAGCTGCTACACTATCCCTCCCTCCCTTTCTGTTGGCAACTCTAAAAATCCAAAGAAATATTTCAATGAGTTGACACTTTAACTTACCTGCTACTCAAGCTCCCAACCAAAAGCAACCCACCCATTTCTACTCGTAATATTTCAATTTATATCTCCTTACCAGGATAACGCCTCTCTTTTCCCGCAAGAGAGAAATGGTGTTTTGGTAGGCTGTGATAGATACAACTTTTGTCACGGAGATTTTGCCCCTGGACCGCCTTTCATTTTGTACATTGACTGAGAAAGGCGGAAGAGAATGTTGACGCGTACAGCTCCTCGCCAGCGTGTAAGTGCAGTTGCTCTGAAGGTCAAAGGTGGCGCCATCAAAGGTGATGTAGTGAGGGTCTCCAGAGACATGGCAGGTCCTGGTCTTCTTGGGAGCATCTGAATGGCACTTCTGGATGCCTTCCACCACACGGCACTCCTCGTGGGGTCCACAGGAGGATCGGTGGCACTCCATAATACCACCGACGTGGCAAGTGCACCGCTCCTTGCAAAACCCATTGACAAAGAAAGACTCGCCCGCCTTGTAGTAGAGACCTTGATGGACACAGCCACATTGTGAGATGGGGACACACTGGTCACTGCTCAGGACAAAACCTTGGTTGCATTCACATCCCTCTCGACAGTTGGCAGTGCAGAGGACTGGATTAAAGAGGCTGTGACAGGTCACCGGGCAGTGGCTGGCACAGACTTCATAATGGCTATTTGGGGGGCAGTCAGGTTCTGGGGAACACAAGAAGGCATCAATGTATTTTGCAGAAGACAGTCTTGTTGTATCACATTTTCTTAAATCTCCCTTTGAATCTTTTTTTTTTAATTAATGTTTTTATTTTATTTATACAAACACCTCATCTTTCATTTGAACAGTGTGCCATCTGAGTATACGTATCTTGTGCAATAACCATTATAGTTTATACATATTCATTACTTTTACTTTAATACTGTATTCTTACATCATACTAATTTACATCATATACCTAATCTCCCTTTGAATCTTAATTGGAAACTATTGCCTTCCTCCCTCCCCCAAGGATTTGGTTTCACAACTGAAATAAGTTGGGAATGGTATAGCTGATGAAGAAAGATTGAGGTTTGTAGTTTAGATTATTGAAAGAGTCCCAGGTTGTTTATTGAAGCTGTAGGTTCAGTTTTCTTAATCTCTTACTTGTTTGATCATCAAAGGAAGAAGAGATGTTAGTTTCTGACTTCTTAAGACCATTGTTTTTCAACCTTGACAATTTTAAGATGTGTGGACTTCAACTCCCAGAATCCCCTAGCCAGCCATGGGAGTTGAAGTCCACATATCATAAGGTTCAGTGGTGGGATTCAAAAAAAATTACTACCGGTTCTGTGGGCATGGCTTGATGGGCGTGGCATGGCTTGGTGTGTGTTGGCTGGTGGGCTTGGCAGGGGATGGATACTGCAAAATCCCCATTCCCTCCCACCCCACTAACCTGCTTTCCAGCTCCATTCTCCTGTGCAGGGAAACCAAAGAAGACCCAGCCAATCAGCTGGGATTCAGGAGGCAGAGAATAGAGGGGGGCGGGGCCAGTCAGAGGTGGGATTTGCCGGTTCTCTGAACTACTCAAAATTTCCACTACCGGTTCTCCAGAACTGGCCAGAACCTGCTGAATCCCGCCTCTGATAAAGTTGCAAAACACTATCTTAGACATGGTTTCAATGCGTTGCTTTTCAAGTACCTTCTAGATGTGAAGATGCCCTTTTCAATATCTGATTTAGGAAAGTTAAAATCAAGGACATCTGATAGTAACATATTAAGCCAGTCTGTTTTTAGCTGGGTGATCAGGAAGATCATCAAGATATCCTTTCTCATCTGAAGCTAGGAGCAAAGATATGAAAATAGACCTGCTTATTAGAACAAAAGGAGTCTCTGTGGTGCAGTGGTTAGAGTGCAGTACCGCAGGCTACTTCTGCTGACTGCCAGCTGCCTACAATTTGGCAGTTCAAATCCCACCAGGCTCAAGGTTGACTCAGCCTTCCTTCCATCCTTCCAAGGTGGGTAAAATGAGGACCCACCCAAAATGGTTGTTGGAGGCAATAGGGTGACTCTGTAAACTGCTTAGAGAGGACTGTAAAGCACTATAAAGCAGTATATAAGTTTAAGTGCTATTGCTGAAAGCCAATCCAAGGATTGCCCATCCAGAATTGCTATTCCTCCAAACCTTTGGATATGAAAGCAAAGCGAAGGCTGCTAGGAACTATAGTTAGGAATATCTGGATGACTGTGCATTCCTTACCTTGGTCTGGTTTAACGTTCTGTTTTTCATAATGATTAAGCACAGTGGGGTTTTTTTTGGCTGACCCAACTTCTAGACTGGGTGAGCAAGAATGTTATCTCCCTAGCCACTTTCTCATTAAAATGAATAATTCATATCTTTTTCACTCAGAAAAAAGAAAGTGGCTTGCTTTGCTCATCATTCTTGGTGGGAGATTTCTACAAGCTTCTTATCCATAAATAGTCTGCTATGGATGTGAATACAATTCGTTCATCACAAATTTCAGTAGGAACTGACCTAATTCGTATTTCTGATCTGTTTCCATAAGACTGAAGCATATACCCTTTCCTTACCTCATGTGACGCTCTTCTCCAGGACATAAAATCATGGATATTAAGGAAATGGATAAAACTAATCTAGATCTTGGTGCAGAGTGATTTTTTTTTTTTGACCCAAACCTATAGATTGGCCAAATTTGTATAAAACTGTTTTGTTCGCATAAAAACACTTTTGTCAAACGGTTACGGAAATGGGTGGGTATAGATTTGCACGAACTATGAATCTTATACAGGCAACTTACAACTTCAACTTACAACCATCCATTTAGTGGCCCTTCCAAATTACAACAGCACTGACAAAAGCGACTTACAATCAGCCCTCTCCCTTATGACCATTGGCGGCATCCCCGTAATGAAAAATTGGGCGTTCGGCAACCAGCGTGTATTAACAAGAGTTGTAAGGACCCGGGCAGGGATGGGCTGCTGGGGGTCCGCAGAGGTTTGGAAAGGCCCCTAGCTAAGATTCTGTACAGTTCAGAGAACCCCCAAATCCCACTCCTAGCTGGCTCCGCCCATTACTCCCCTCCCCTCTGAAGAGTCCCCACGCGGCCCGTTTTGGATGCAGGTACGTGCAGGGCATGTGCAGAGGCTCTGGGAGGGTGAAAAACGAGCCTCCCAGAAGTTCAGGAAGGTTGGAAATGGGCCTGTTTCCAGCTTCCAGAGAGCCTCTGGAGCCCAGGGGGGCCGTTTTCCCCCTCCCAGAGGCTCGAGGAAAGCCTCCAGAGTCTGGGGAGGGCAAAAACACCCCCCCCATGATGCAGGAGGCCGACTAGGCCCCACCCACCATGGCCACGGCCACCCAGTAACCGGGCAGAGAACTCTTTGCTAAAATTTTTGAAGCCCACCCGTGGTCCTGAGGTCATGGGATCACCATTTGCAACCTCCCCAGCCTAAGTCAAAGCCAGATTCACTTAAGGACCATGTGATTCACGTAACATTGCAGCGATTTGCTTAATAACGGTGGCAAAAAGATTGCAAAATCAGGCATGACTCCCACTTAAAAACCACCATTGCTTAGCAATGGAACTTCGGGCCACAACTGAGCCCGTAAGTCAGGGGTGGGATTCAAATTTTTTAACAACCGGTTCTGTGGGCGTGGTTAGGTGGTGGGCGTGGCTTGGTGGTCATGTGACTGGCTGGGCGTGGCCAACTCAATATCACTCACATCGAGGCACGCCTCTTCTCGCCTGGCCTCTCGTGACTGTGGGGATCTGCAACAGTCGTAAGTGTGAAAAATGGTCATAAGTCACTTTTTTCAGTGCCATTGTAACTTTGAATGGTCACTCCACACAAGCAAAGAACCAGCAAAGGAGGGGAAAAAAACTCCAGAGAAGTTCCAGAGACAAGAAGTCTACTCCTGCCAAGAATGTAATAAGGGTTAATGTAGAGGCAGTTTCTGTAAGCAACACCAGAATGTTTCCTTCCTGCTTTCCTTACAGGATTAGGCCAGTAATTCCTTCTAATAGCTGGTTCTCCGAACTGCTTAGAATGTTAACAAGCGGTTCTAGCAAATAGGTGTGAACTGGTAGAATCCCACCCCTGCCGTAAGTCAAAAACATCCTGTTGAAAGCAATATATGTTAGCTCGTGCTCACTTACTGCAAAAGTGGAAGGATCTCCACTTGAAAATCTGGATCCCTAATGTTTGGCAAGCTGCGGCATAAGAGGAGATAACGTGACAGATGATATTCTTGTTGCCCTTATTAGAACAGTAATCAAAGACACAGTTTTGGAAGTACGACTCAGGTGGCACCTTGCTGTGGCAGCTCTTGAAAGGGCCACGGATGTCTAGTAGGAGCCCACACTCCTTACTCATTCTCTGCGTGTACTCCAAATGCACCATGTCCACACAGGACTCTTGCTCCTTCTCAAGGCATCCTGGGATATCCCGGATCTTCCAGCTTCTGCCTAGTTCTCCTGGATTCGTTGTTGACATTCCGTTTTGTTGCATCATGTCGTCTTCTACTTTCCCGTTGAAATTGCCACAGAGACCGCAGGTTAGTCCCCTGTAGCTTCCGGATAGTGTGACGCGAATATTGTTCTTCATGTCAAAGGTGACCATTAAACCAAAATCGGTCATGATCACGATATCCCATCCCAGGTGGTAGAGGGAAATTTTGTTATAATCAACATTGTAGGGCAGGTTGATCAGTAAGCCATTGAGCTGGAAAGCAGGAGCAAAAGAGAGGGAAAAAAAAACATTTTGCAATATGTATGTTAAACAAGTCTTTTAGGTGAATCCAGAGGGAAGGAGGATTCAGATCTCAGAACCTGGTAAAGCATAAAGATATCCACCTTGAAAATACATCAGGCCCTTTCAGGTCCCTCTTTTGCTTGAAACCTCTTTTTTTTTTCTGGCATTCTCTATTAAGACAATTTCCCTAGTAGGAAATAGATGATCAGGGATCAGCCAGATGTGTTATGTTTCTTACAGGAAGACAGTTGATATATTCAATTTTCCTTGGTGTCCTTGATAGTTTACTTGCAGACAATTCATCCCCCAAATTAGGTAACATCATCAATGCAAGAAGGGAAAGGGGATTGTGGAGTGAGGAGGAGGAGGAGGAGAGGGGAAGAAGAGGAAGAGAAGGAAGAGGATGGTGGGGTCCTTGGTGCCCTCTGAGCTTGGTTGTTTACTTTCAGATATTTCATTATCCAAACTAGGTAACATCATCAAGGCTAGAAAGGAGTGGGCTTTGCTCTCAGTTTATATTCTACTGGTTTCATCTTCAGTGTTGGTGGGAGTGGTCTTGGAGGTTCTTTGGTTGGGTGGTTTCTGTTAACTAGTTTGGCAGTTACCTAGTTTGGTTAGTGGAATATCTGCAAGAAAATAACCAAGCTCAGAGAGCATCAAGGGACCCTTTACTTCAACTCTGAACTACAAATATTTTTTAATGTAAAGGTAAATGTTCCCCTCGCACATTCATGTTAGTCCTTTCTGGCTCTAGGGGGCAGTGCTCATCACCGTTACAAAGCCGAAGAGCCAGCGCTGTCTGAAGACGTCTCCGTGGTCATGTGGCCGGCATGACTAAACGCCAAAGGCACACAGAACGCTGTTACCTTCCCACCAAAGTGGTCCCTATTTTTCTCCTTGCATTTTTTACATGCTTTGGAACTGCTAGATTGGCAGAAGCTGGGACAAGGAACGGGAGCTCACTCCATTATGCGGCGCTAGGGATTCGAACCGCCAAATTGCCAACCTTTCTAATCGACCAGCTCAGCATCTTAGCCACTGAGCCACTGCGTCCCCACAACAAATATTCTTTACTGCTATCCAATTTTGTAGATATATACCAGAATCAAGCCCCAGAACGTGCACTTATATTCTGATCAGGAGACAAGACTAACAGCATTGAAAATACAGGTTGAAAAAGCTGGAGAACCAGAAGGTAAAAGAATGACCATGGGTAGGGGAAACTTAAAAGCTCTGCGTAATCAAATTCTAGCAAACTCAAAGCTTCTTAGCGCCATCTCTGCTTGGCTGTGGAGCGCAGAAGGCTTGAGTATTAAAAATTCAGGTTTCTAGCTAAAATAACTTTGGGGTCAGTTATACATTGAAGCTGCATATCTGCCAGGGTGAATTCCTTGATCCATTAACCAGGACTCAAAGAACAGGATTAGCACCAAATAAACAGGAACAATCAAGAAAGCAAAAAGAAAAATAGATGAAGGAAACCAGGCTAGAAGGAGAAGCTACTACAGTGTTTGTGTGTGTGTGTGTATAGATAGATAGATAGATAGATAGATAGATAGATAGATAGATAGATAGATAGATAGAAAGATAGAAAGATAGATAGATAGATAGATAGATAGATAGATAGATAGATAGATAGATAGATAGATAGATAGATAGATAGATAGATGGTGGATAGATGAATGGATAGATAGATAGATAGATAGATAGATAGATAGATAGATAGATAGATAGATAGATAGATAGAAAGATAGATAGAAAGATAAATACATAGATAGAAAGATAGAAAGATAGAAAGATAGATAGATAGATAGATAGATAGATAGATAGATAGATAGATAGATAGATAGATAGATAGATAGAAAGATAGATAGAAAGATAAATACATAGATAGAAAGATAGATAGATAGATAGATAGATAGATAGATAGATAGATAGATAGATAGATAGATAGATAGATAGATAGATAGATAGATAGATAGATAGATAGAAACATAGATAGATAGATAGATAGATTGAGCAGCCAGCAAATGTCATTCCCCCATTCACCAAAGATGTTACCTAACTTGGCAATGAAACATATGCAGCAAGAGAAGCAAACTCTCAAGCCTGTGTCTTTGTCAGGACAACCTGGTTACCCAATTATGGGATGGAGCATACTACTTCCGTTAGAGGTTAATACATCTACCTAATATGCAAGTAGCCCGGGTTCGAATCACAGAAGGGTATGGCTAGCGGATGAGAGATATATAGCTTGAAATAGATCTATATTAGTCTCCCTTTTTTCTTTGTCAGCAAAACATAAATTCAACTCTCAGGCCTTTAAGCAGGAGTGGGCTGCTACCAGTTTGCCTGTAGCAGCCCACCCTTAGCCAACTGATAGCTAATTTTATGCAAACCTTTAGCCAACTGATAGCTAATTTTATGCAAACCCTTAGCCAACTGATAGCTAATTTTATGCAAACCTTTAGCCAACTGATAGCTAATTTTATGCAAACCCTTAGCCAACTGATAGCTAATTTTATGGCCATTTCAGCAAACTGGCAAATCCCACCCCTGGCTGGTCCCACCCACTGCTCCCCTCCCTTTCCAGGAGTCTCCACACAGCCCATTTTGGATCCCAGGTAAATGCAGGGCACATGCGGAGGCTTGGGGAGGACAAAAAACAGGCCTTCTGGAAGCTCTGGAAGGCTGGAAACAGGCCCGTTTCTGGCCTCCAGAGGGCCTCCAGAGCCCGGGGAGGCTGTTTTGGCCCTCCTGGAGGCTCGAGGAAATCCTGGTAGACCATAAAGATATCCACCTTGAAAATACATCAGGCCCTTTCAGGTCCCTCTTTTGTTTGATGGTGCAGGAGGCTGACTAGGCTACGCCCACCATGGCCACGCCCACCCAGCAACCGGGCAGAGAACTGGTTGCTAAAATTTTTGAAGCCCACCCCTGCCTTTAAGAACCCAACAGTTCAACCTTGAGCTATTCTCTGCTTATTGTAATTAATCCGTCTCTCGACTGGGGCAAACTGGTATGATCTCATCTCTTGCACCTTGACACAAAATGTGGATTGTTAAAATTTGGCCCTTGCAACTCTGCTAAAAAGCTTATTTCTGGCTCCGTGAACAAGTATGACAGCAAGTTTCCTCTATTGCTGTAGTGCTTTCCTAGAGCCCCATGGGGAAAGGCAAATGACAGCAAAATGGAACGCCTTAAAGTTAACAATTTAAGTACAACAAATGTGACTCTTTAAAAAGCAAAGACTCTCGCAGTTACAATTATTCTCAAAGGCAGAGAAGTGGGCAACTATGGTCACTTGACAAAGTGTAGACTTCAAATCCCAGAATTCCTGAGCCAACCGTGGAATTGTGGGAGTTGGAGTCCATTGGTCATAAAGGGGCCATAATTGCCCACCCTTGCTCAAGAACCACACAGAACTTCAAAAAGGGGGTTCCACTTTGATGATGGAGCAAAAATAAGCCCTTGAAGCTGCTTCGTAAGTCAACAGGGTTGGGTGGTTTTGCAAGAGCTCCCTGCCTCGATAACAGCCACACAGTTGCATAGCAAAAAAAGGCTTCTGGGCACGCTGAGTACCTTTGAAAATCTCTCTGCTGGATTTTGCAAGAACTAGAGGAGGCTAAAAGGGGGAATGCGATGGGATGAGAAGCAGCTCATTGAGTTAAATCATGTTGCCTCTTCACCCTGATAAGGCCACTCAAGTTGCTTTTACAGCATAAAGTGCCTCATTGAAATAAATCAAAACCTTCTTGCATGAGCCAATTATCTTAAATATGCCTGAGTGAACAAGCATGTCTTCAATTATTGTTTAAAACAAGATTGCACGGGGCCAGCTGTTCTTTTCTGGGGAAAGAGTTCCTTAATTGGAGGCAGGGGCTCCCTCAATTTTCTTCTTTAATTTGAGCAGTGGGTGCAGGCATTTGTTATTGCTACTGCTGCTGCAAATGTGGATGGTAGATTTTCCTTAGAAGAGGAATAGGACACCTATGGCATTCCAGCTGCGGATAAGCTATACTCCTCAACATCCCTGGGAATCACAGCCAAAAATGAGGCAGGTTGGAGAGGGTAGTTAAGTAACACCTGGAGAATAACAGGTCATTTGCCTGAAAGAGTAATATGCAAATATACGAGGTTTATAATTTCCGATCAATAATTAATAATTTCCCAATCATCCTATTTTGATTGCTCATTCTCTTCTGAGAGGCTAATAAACCCTTCAGAAATAAAAATGAGATATCAAGTGGAAGAATCTCACAAGTATAAATAGAGAAGGGTAGAAGATATTAGGCAGTCCTTGGCTTACAACAATTTGCCTTCTTGAAGTTACAACGGCACTGAAAAAAATGGCTGTTTTTCATACTTATGACCATTGAATCATCCTGGTGGTCATGTGATCAAATTTTAAATGCTTGGCAAATGATTCGTATTTATGATGGTTGCAGTGTCGCAGAGTCATGTGATCAACCCTCTGACAAGCAAAGTCAACAGGGAAGCCAGATTCACATAACACCCGGATTACTAACTTAACTGCAGTGATTCACGTAACACCTGTGGCAAGAAAGGTCATAAAGGTAAAGGTTCTCCTCACACATAGTTGCTAGTCATTTCCACCTCTAGGGGGCAGTGCTCATCTCCATTACAAAGCCGAAGAGCCAGCGCTGTCCGAAGATGTCTCCGTGGTCATGTGGCTGGCATGACTAAAGGCGCATGGAATGCTGTTTACCTTCCCACCAAAGTGGTCCCTATTTTTCTACATGCTTTTGAACTGCTAGGTTGGCAGAAGCTGGGACAAATAATGGGAGCTCACTCCGTTACGTGGTGCTAGGGATTCGAACCACTGAACTGCTGACCTTTCTGATCGACAAGCTCAGCGTCTTAGCTACTGAGCCACCGTGTCCCTAGAAAGGTCATAAAATGGGACAAAACTCACTTAACCACCACCTTGCTCAATTGTGGTTCAGGACTACCTGTACTATACTCACCAAGACTCTGTTATGGCTGATAAGGATTGCCATGCTGTAAACATGGACCTCAAGTATTTTGACGGCCGCTGAGCTCTCAGACTCCTGTCCTTGGTGCTGAACCAGGACTTGGAACTGAGTGAGGTTTGCTATCTTGTAGCAGAGCTCAGCCAAACGATAAACACAAGTTCCAGAGAAGTCAAAGTGCAGTCCATCGAAGGTGATATAATGGAGCTGGCCCAGGGTTGTGCAGGTCCCATAGATAGCTGGATGGCACTTTCTTACGCCATTAATCACATGGCACCCTTCTCCTTCCCTGCAAGCGGATCTGTGGCAGGCCACTTTCCTGTCTCGTGGGTTGCATGCGCACTGCAGGTGGCACTGCCGATCGCCCCAGAACTGCTCATTGGGAGCATAGATCTGACCGTGATAGACGCAGCCACATTGCTCTTTGGGAATGCATTTACCACCATCGAGCACATAGCCCAGCTTGCACTGGCAGGTCTCCATGCAGGGCAGGTGGCATTTCTTTGGCGCATCAGGGTTGTTGCAAGTGGCAGGACAGGCTGTGCCACAGGCCATGTGCTGGCTGTGGTCAGGGCAGATCAAGGCTGTAGTAGAAGAAAGAACAAACAGGGTTAGCGCTCAATGTTCTTGTACAAGATCTCATCTTTGCTGCCTAATAAAAGGCAACGAAACAGAGAAGATTCCTAGTTTGTGGAGTGCCTCACGAAATTGATGCTGCACCCTCTGTTAACAGATTAACAGAGTTGGAAAAGACCCAGGCTGCATTTCTGGCAAATGACAGTCCAGTCTTCTCTTGAAGGCCTCCAGCAATGACGCTCCCACAACTTCCAAATGCAAACTGTTCCATGGGTTGATTGTTCTCACTGTCAGAACATTTCTCCTTATTTCCAGGTTGAATCTTTCCTTGATCAGTTTCCATCCATTATTCCTTGTCTGGTCTTCGGGTGCTTTGGAAAATAGCTTGACTCCTTCCTCTCTGTGGCTGCCCCTCAAATATTGAAACACTGCTATCCTGTCTCCCCTGGTCCTTCCCTTCACTAGACTAGCCATGCCCAGTTCCTGTAACTGTTCTTCATATGTTTTAGTCTCCAGTCCCCTAATCATCCTGGTTTAATATAATATATAATATCCTCTTGTTTAATAAGGTCATCCATCAACATGAGGTCAAATATTATCAGTATGCTGATGATACTTAACTGTATATTTAGGCCCTCACCTGACTAATTAATTAGATTGAAGTGTTGATATAATGTCTGGAGCTGTTAGTGTCTAGGTGGGGAGGAACAAGTTCTAAAACAGGAGTGCCCAACCTTGGCAAACTTAAGCTCTGTGCATTTCAACTCCCAGAATTCCCCAGCTAGCCATACTGACTGGGGAATTCTGGGAATTGAAGTCCCAAGGTCTTAAAGTTGCCAAGGTTGGATGTCTATTTTATTTTTTTATTTTTTATTTTATTTGTCAATCGTTTACAAGATAATAGGTATAAGTATAAACATGAGTAAGAATACAGGAAATAGGTACGAATAAATGGGGACAATAGGACAGGGATGGGAGGCACGATGGTGCACTTATGCACGCCCCTTACAGACCTCTTAGGAATGGGGTGAGGTCAATAGTGAATAGAAGTGGGGGGGTTAGAGGATATAACAACAGAGTCAGGTAGTGCATTCCAGGCATTGACCATTCTGTTGCTGAAGTTGTACTTTCTGCAATAAAGTCTGGAGTGGTTTGCATTGAGTTTGTATCTGTTGTGTGCTCTTGCATTGTTGCGGTTGAGGCTGAAGTAGTCATTGACTGGTAGGACATTATAGCAGATAATTTTGTGTACTACGCTTAAGTCTAACCATAGGCAGTGTAGTTCAAGATCCCTGCTTTAAACTGAAGCCTGACCACACTGAATTAAGTACATGGTTCTTCTACTACTGGAGATTCTCCATATTTGGTTTTGAATGGTGTGGCGCTTCCTCAAATGGAACTGCTATGCAACTTGGGGTCCTCCTGGGCTCCCAGCCCCTGTTCTAAGAGCAAGTGGCAGCTGTGACCACCAAAGCTTTTATACAGAGTTATCTGTTGCCCCAAATCCATCCTTTCTAAACCAAAAATTATTTTCCTCACTCACTCACCTTGTATGAGTTATGCCTCTACAAGGAGCTATACTCGAACATTCAGAAATTACATTTGGGGCAGAATACAGTGGCTATTTTGCAGGTAAGGCCATTATGGAGTACCATACCATGCTTCTATCTGTTTACGAACACTTGCTAAGCCACCAATGAAATGGCTTTTTGCTCGCCTTCGGGTCCAGATCCCAAGTCACCCATTCTTATATAGATTGCCTGGTTCTCTTTTCATCGTCACTCTTCTCCATCCATCTTAATATAATCAGTCTTTTTATTTTCTGATTATTTTTCAGCAGCCCATCAACTAATCCCTTCCGAGAACCATTTCCTTTTAAATGTAATGTTGCAGTCAATCTCTATTCCATTTACCTGCAACATTTGTCTGGCTATACATATATGCAACACTGATTTATCACACCCATTGCAATCCAAAATGACAGCCCCCTCCCATGAATGCCTCCTGTCACTGTAAACTAGAGGGAGCCCCATCTTCATAAATCCCAGGCTCTACTCACGGCAGCCGGCGTGTTTCCTCCAGGCAGATATTGCCATCCCTTCTCTCTGACAAGCATCAGCGTACGTCTTCAGGGCCCGACACAGAATCTGCTTGTAACCCTCAAAGGCACACAAATCAATTACGCAGTCATTCAAATATGGCTTGGGATCAATCAAGGAGTGACAGCGATGGAAAGGACCACTCCTGTGTTGAACAATCATGCCACACGAACTTTCTGTATTGTATCTGGCTGCTAATTCGGCAGAACACCGCAGACACCTGTCCTGGCAGCCATGCCTGCAAGCTTCGTCTCCATCTTCTACTTTCCAGCTCTTGCCCAATTCCACAGCGTTGGTGGCCAAGCTTCCTGAAGGAGTAGTAAAGTCGTCGTTGGGATCTCCATTGTAGTTGCCACAAAGGCCACAAATTTGACTTTGAAAAGCTGCAGTGACTTTCACCACTAGGTAATAGTTCCAGTCGTAGTAAACCTTCAGGCCAAACTGGGTTTCGATCACCAGTTGGTTTCCTCGATGGTATAAGGAGACCATCCCATTGTGTAGACTTACCGGCAGACGAGAGCGCACCTGGTTGATCTAGAAGAGACAGAGGCCGGCGATCATTGTTTGTTTTTGAGATTACATATTTGACAGATGAACGGGGTTGCAACAAAACACCAAAGCAGCTCGTGAACTGTAATTTCATTTTCAGAAGCATTAAAAAAAAAAAGATAACAGAGCCTTAATAGAAATGTTAAAATGGAAGAGCAGATGGACACTTTGAGAGTTAAAACCTCAAAATGTTCCTTCTTGTCTCACTTCTTGTTCCCATAGAGAGCCAATGCCTATAGGTATCCTGGAAGAACATCTTCAGTAATATGCTGACCCATTTTTTAATCAATAAGGTAGATTTATTTATCATCACATTCCTTCCAGTTGTATGAAAGCAGATTACTTACACTAGTAGTAAAGTCTGCTGTGCTATAGATGCAGAACATTTTCCCAATGTTTAATATCTTCAGGTTAAAAGGGAGCTCAGGTTACTAATGGATGGGTGAGATCTTGGAGGGATAGCACTGGTCAAAACCCACCCTGCTGAGCCAGTATGTGAATGTTTTCCCATTTATGTTAGCTATAATTTAAGAACATTAAGAGCCATATAATCTAGCATTTATTCTGTGTTACATGGTGGCCAAATATGTTTAGCAAGGGACCTTACATATAGGACAGGAAGACAATATAAGATGACACAATTGCCTAGACACTAAAACAGAAAACCATACATCCAGCCCACAGCTACTTGGTTCTAAGTGAGGCGTGTCCAACCTTGGCAACTTTAAGACCTGTGGACTTCAATTTCCAGAATGGCCAGCTGAGGAATTTTCCAAGGACAACTTTAAATTGGACATCCTTGTTCTAAGCCATGCACTTTTTAATGGTTTAGAGCAGTGGTGTCAAACTCAAGGCCTGAGACCGGATAACTGGCAGAGAGTTGCAGGAGGCCGTTGCAGCTGAAAATGGAGCTTGAGAGCCTGGCAGAGCGCTTGGGCCACCACAGATGCCCCCAACAAGAATGACATCGAGTTGGCCACATCCCCTGCCCATGCCCCACCCCTGCAACCCTCCCAAGGTCAACCACAGCCCTGATGCAACCCTCAATGAAATCGAGTTTGAATAATGTCCTATTGTCTGTTCTGGCATAAGGAAGATTCCTTATCAACTATCAACACTGACCCATCAAAAGAAATGTGTTTTACTTGCTTCCTTTTGTCTCTCACGAGCAGAAATTTTTTCACTGGGGACAGTTGAAGTTAAGCCATTTGCACTGTCTCAACGTTAACTGAGGGAGATGGGCAGTTAAGAAATGTGAAATGTAAATACGTAAAAAAATAAATAATGAAACAGTACAAAAAGGGTTCTTACTCTGACAAGGCCATACTCATGCTTGACCATGGTGATGCTGGAGTTGTAGATGGTGATGGTGACTTGATTGATGAAAGAGAAAGGGAAACTCGTCTGACTCTTGGTGAAGATGTGGAAGAATGGCAGGTTGGAGCTGGTGCTGCAAATCTTAGCCACTGTATAAGTGCAAGTTCCTTGGAAATCAAAGCTGCGTCCATCAAATGTGTGATAATGGGGTTGACCAGAGGCCCAACACATCACTTGGGGAGATACAGAAGGAAAACATCTAGGTGAACCATCCACCATTCTACAAACGGTCCCTTCCCAGCATTGAATTGTCTGGCATGAATGGGTAGAAGCCACACATTGGGGCCAACCATTTATAACTTGACAAATAGTCCCACTTTGACAATGGGCATTTTCACAGGATGTTGGCATAGGAACGCATTTAGGCCATCCACTGGCCATGTCACAGATAGTCCCAGCAGGACACTGAAACTGGCTACAGGAAGGTGTGCTGGGCACACATTGTGGGCTTCCACCAACGAGTTGACACACAGTTCCCACATGACAATGCATAGAAGCGCACAACGTTGAGGATGCTGGAACACAGGTTGGCCAACCGTTCACCATCTGGCATATCATCCCTTCCTTACAGATGGTTTTCTCACAGGAAGATGGAATTGGGACACAAACTGGCAATCTGTTAACAATCTCACAAACGGTACCTTCCCGGCAGTTTGACCTGTCGCATGAAGATGGGATAGGAAGGCATCTTGGCCAGTTGTCAACCATTTTACAAACTCTTCCTTCATGGCAGGTGAATTGATCACATGACAGTGATGTAGGAACACACTGGGACAAGCCAGAAACCATTTGGCATGTGGTCCCAACGCTGCAACTGGCATTTCCACAAGAAGGGGGAATCGGAACGCACTGTGGCCAGCCATTGTTGATTTGACAAACTGTTCCACTCTTACAATGGAATTGGTGACATGAGGGGGATCTAGGAAGGCATTTTGGCTGCCCTTCGTATATCTCGCACACAGTTCCTTCACTGCATCTGAAGTTCTCACAAGAGAGTGCGATAGGGACACATTTGGGCCAACCATGGCTGATTACACAAACGGTTCCAGAGCTGCACTGAAAATGGTTACAAGAAGGTGAGATGGGGAGACATTTCGGATGCCCATCGTATATCTCACATACAGTCCCTTCACTGCATTTGAAGTTCGTGCAAGAGGTTGAGATGGGAACACATCTGGCCCAACCATGGTTGATTTCACAGACGGTTCCTTCCTTGCAGATGACATTAGTACAGGAGGTGGTGATGGGGACACATCTGGGCTGCCCTTGAAGTGTCTCACACACCGTTCCTGCACTGCAGTTGAGTTTTTCACAAGGAGAACGGTTAGGAAAGCACTTTGGCCAACCCTCATCGATCTGACAAAGAAACCCTTCTTTACAGCGGTAATTGTTGCAGGACAGGGATATGGAAATGCATTTTGGAAGCCCATCGTGTATTTCACATTTGGTCCCTTCCTGGCAGTGGACTTTTTCACAAGAGTTCAACATTCGGCTACATCTGGGCCAGTCATCAACCATTTCACAAACAGTTCCTTCCTTGCATTCAATTTTGTCACAGGAAGCAGGAGTCGGCATGCACATGGGCCAATCATCAATAATTTCACAAATGCTGCCATCTTTGCAGCGCAGTTTGTCACAGGTAGGTGGGATGGGAACACACTGAGGCCAGTGATCGATTATTTTGCAGGTGGTCCCTGGCCTGCAGTGGATTTTGTCACAAGATGCAGGGATTGGAACACACCTGGGCCATCCTTCCGTGATTTCACAAGTGGTCCCTTGTTGGCAATCGATGTGCTCACAAGAGTGAGGGAGTGGAACACACGCAGGCTGGCCATTTACTTTTTCGCAGATGGTTCCTTTTTTACATTGAAGCTGGTCACAAGTAGGTGGGGCCGGGACACATTTAGGCCCGCCATCAATTATGTTACAAACCGAGCCCTGCACACACTCTATTTTCTGACAGGAGGACGCCAAAGGTATGCACGTGGGCCACCCGTGGACAACTTCACAAATCGTTCCCTCTCTGCACTTATATCTATCACAAGAGAATGGGATGGGTGTGCAGGTTGGTACACCATTCACCATTTCACATACAGCTTGCTCTCTGCAAACAATGGATGCACAAGTAGTCGGCACAACCGGAATACAAGTCGGCCAGCCATTGACGATGTCACAGACCGTTCCATTCTTGCACACAATGCTCTCACAGGAGTGTGGGCGAGGTCTACACGTGGGCCAACGGTTGACCACTTCACAGATGGTTCCCATCGGGCACTGGACGTTGTTACAGGAGGGGATGGCAGGCACACATCTGGGAACACTATCCAGGATCTCACAGAGCGTTCCTTCTTCACAATGGATCTTGTTGCAAGAGGGTAGGATGGGCACACATAAGGGCTGACCATCTGCCAGCTCACATATGGACCCAGGCCTGCAATGAATTTGGCCACAGGAGCGTGGGATCGGCAAGCATCTGGGCAAGTGATTCACCATCTTGCATTCGGAACCAGCTTCGCAATTTAAATCTTTGCAAGTTGGACTTGGGACGCATTTCGGCCACCCGTCCACCATATCACACATGGTCCCTTGCTTGCATTCAATATGGAGGCAGGAGGGTGGCAGTGGGACGCACCTGGCTTGGCCGTCAACCATCTCGCACATGGTTCCTCTCTCACACAGGATCTCACTGCAGGAGGCAGATACCGAAACACACCGGGGCTGGCCATGAACGATCTGACATTCGGTCCCTGCTTTGCAGTGGACGCTGCGACAGGAAGGCACGTGAGGCACACACTGCGGCCAGCCATTAATGAGTTCACACACCATCCCTGGGTTGCACGGCATGTCTTGGCAAGACCCGGGCCTTGAAATGCACTGAGGCCAACTGTTAATAATAGCACAGATGGTGCCTTCCCTGCACTGAACGGCAGCACAGGATTGTGGCACAGGCATGCATTTGGGGAAGCCATCTGTCAGGCTACAAATTGTCCCTTCTTTACACTGGACCTGATGACAAGAGGACGGGTAAGGGACACATCTGGGCAAGCCATCGACTATCGCGCAGAGCGTCCCTTCTTGGCATCGGACAGAATTGCAGGACTGAGGTTCTGGGAAACACTCCGCCTGGTTGTGAACAGCTCGGCAAACATATCCTTTCCCACAATTGACTTCATGGCACGGATCCGGATGACAGCTCACCGGAGGCAGCAGTGCTAGAAAAGAAACAAATTACAGATGATATATGAAAAAAAATATAAAATAAATAAAGGATAGAAATACTCTGGAAGTTTCAAAGCATCAAGCAGATGCCATTGGGTTGCTAGATAGAAGTGCAATTCCCCCCCCCCCCACATTAATCGTTTATGTTCATGGAGAATGTGATTTTTTTTAAAAAAAAAATCAATACACCTTGAGTTGTAAGTTGGACTGCCAGATACAGTATGGCATGGCTGATTAAAATGCTAATGCCTTCCACAGAAATCAGTATGGATGTAATTTGTGTAATGTAAAAAGGGTGGCGGGAAGAGAGTGAACCCTATTTATATCTAATTCAGACTGAAAAGCAAATTAAAATGATTCTGAATTAAATAATTCTGAATTAACATTTTATTTCATTCCCCTTAGGCAGCCCTCCATTATACGGAGCTGGGGAAGAAAAGAATTTGCTCTACCAGGTGGCAGAGCAGGCAAATGTTATAAGGGGAAAAAAAAAAAAGCCATATTCATCACCGGGACAAAACGTATTTGCATACTGGATAGAGCTGCAATTTTTGATTTACTGAATTGCTGGAATACATTAAGGAACAAATATTTGGTGCTTTCATGCTATTTACAGGGACTCGGTAAAAGTAAGCCTCTGGTTGCTGCGTGCCTTAAGATTATAAGGCTTTAAAAATCTTTATTCTCCCTCCTTCTCCCTCTTACCATGCAGCAGGATTTCCCAACCTTGGCCAATGGAAGGTGAGTGGACTTAAGCTTCCAGAATTCTCAGCAATGGCTATGCTGGCTGTGGAATTTTGGGAGCTGAAGTCCATCTACCTGGAAACGGTCAAGGTTTTGGAAAATCCTGCTCCAGGGAAGCAGCAGCGGTGGGATTCAACCAGTTCGCACCATTTGGGGAGAACAGTTGTTAACTTTCTGAGCAGTTTGGTGAACTGGTTGTTGGAAGAACTCATTAGGGCAGGGAACCGGTTGTTAAATTATTTGAATCACACCACTGGAAAGACAGACAGAAGAGCTGGTTAGCTGTTACCTAGCTCTTTGCTGCAACAGAGACTATGATGTAGAAACCTGTGACCTTGCAGGATTTGTGGATTTATGATGTGTGGCATCTCTCATCCTTGGCTATATCAACTTAAGATGCTAGTAAGGGTACTCTAGGAATCCTGTTAGCAAGGTGTGGAAGGCCACAATTTACGAAACGTGGAAGGCCTAAAGCAGCGTTGTTAAAGTTGGCTGTCAAAATCTCAGGTTGCAATTTTTGTTTTCTGACTTCATGTACAAGGTTTGGTAACTCCTAGATGCTCTCACTATGTGGAAACATCCAGTTACAAAACATCCTCCAGAAACATCCAGTAACAAAATGTTAATTGAAGCAAGCTAGCCACCACTGGAATCCAACTGCCCTGTGAAATCTATAAGTCTTAAAGATTTTCTTAAAGACCCAAAGGCTAAGGGCACCCAAGATATTCAGATTGTGGAGCAGACACACATACACAAAAGTCTTTGAACATATGTCCCATATGTTGCCCAGAAGCAGAGGTGGTATTCAGCAAGTTCTGACCAGTTCTGGAGAACCGGTAGCAGAAATTTTGAGTAGTTCGGAGAACCAGCAAATACCACCTCTGACTGGCTGCCGCCCTCATTTATTCTCTGCCTCCCAAGTCCCAGATGATTGGCTGGGTCTCCTTTAGTTGCCCTGCACAGGAGAATAGAGCTGGAAAGCAGGTTAGTGGGCTGGGGAAGAAATGGAGATTTTATAGTATTCTTCCCCTGCTACACCCACCAAGCCATGCCCACCAAGCCATGCCCACAGAACCGGTAGTAAAAAAAAAAAAATTGAATCCCACCACTGATCTCATCCCAAACTGATGCAATGTCCTGCACCGGATCATCCAGGGATATATATAAATGCATAGCATTTGCTGTTGCTTAGAGAGGAATGGAATCAATGATAATTGACGTGCTCAATATCCAATCTTTGCAGGTCACCCAGGAGGATAACATGGCATCAAATGCGGTTGATAGTTGATAGGCATTAAAACAAACCAAGTGATTGGTTGCAATTGTGGGATGCAATCTGGGGCAGTTTACAGGTAGTCCTCGGCTTACAACGGCAATTGACCCCAATGTATATCTGTATATCTGACATAGATACAATTGAGTGAGTCCAGAAGTATTTTACCAGAAGAGTACTACATTCCTCTGTGTGCAACAGAATACCCTACAGCACCAGACTTGAGATTCTAGGCTTAGACAACCTTGAACTATGCCGAATAAGATTGGACTTAAATATAGTACATAAAATTATATGTTACAACGTCTTACCAGTTAATGAATATTTCAGCTTTAACAACAACAACACAAGAGCACACAACAGGTTTAAGCTAAATGTAAACCACTCCAAACTCGATTGCAGGAAGGACAATTTCAGCAACAGAGTGGTCAGCATCTGGAACTCACTACCTGATTCTGTTGTCACCTGCTCAAACTCCCACTCCTTTACCTTCAAACTAACCTCTGTTGACCTCACCCCATTCCTAAGAGGTCTGCAAGGGGCGTGCATAAGTGCACAATCGTGCCTACCGTCCCTGTCCTATTGTTCCCAATTATTAGTTCCCATTTCTTGCATTTAAACTTATGTTTGTTCTTGTTTCTGTTGTGTTGTAAGCTTTTGACAAAATAAAATAAATAAATAAAAATAAAAAACGTTTCCATTGCTAAACAAGATATGAATTGAGTTTTGCCCCAATGTTACAATGTGCTTGTCAGAGTTGTTGAATGAATCCCTTCAGTTCTTAGATTAATAACATGGTTGTTATGTGAATCAGGCTTCCCACATCTCTGCTTGTCAAAAAGGGATCACATGACCCCGAGACACTGCAACAATCACAAATATGTACAAGTTGCCAAGTGTCTGAATTTCGATCATGTGACCATGGGAGATGCTGCAATGGTTGTAAGGGTGAAAAACGGTCGTAAGTCACTTTTTTCAGGGCCGTTGTAACTTTGAACGGTCATTAAATGAATAGTTGCAAGTTGAGGAGTAGCTGTACCCAATACTGAAATATTTGACAGTGAGAACAATCAACCAGTGGAACAGAAGTTGCCCTCGGAAGTTGTGGGGGCACCATCACTTGAGACCTTCAAGAAGAGATTGGACTGCCATCAGTCAGAAAGAATGTAGGGTCTCCCACTTGGGCGGGGGGTTGGACTAGATGACCTATAAAGTTCCTTCCAAATCTGAATACCTGTTATTTATACTTGTTTTTTTATTTGACTGATTTTATTAAATACATTTCCTAGTGCTTAATAAAAATCATGTTGTCTGGGTATTTAATTTGCTTAACAATACAAATTTACATTCTTAAGGTCCAACTCTTTTTTCCAACCACTGGTAGAATAAATTCTATGTTTGATAATATTCCACATCCTCTTTCTGTTTAATTTTCAATATTTTTCATACTGGAATATTTGCATGTGGCCTATAATACATTATGGTGTGTTTACCCATGGTCCATTGTTAGCAAGATGTACCAGCCATACATTTTGCCTGCCTTCCATGAATTCCTACAGGTATTCCTTAGATAATAACAACAATTGGAGCTGGAATTTCTATCGCTAAGCGGCATGGTCAAAAATCATGATTGTAGGTAACCACACTGCTTACAAACTGCAATTCTGACACTCTTGGTTGCTGCCGTCACGCAAATCCCATTGCTGTCATTAAGTGAGGATGTTACATGGTTACCTTTTTGTGACATTCTGCTGGTTCAACATGGATTTCCAGCAAAGGATGACTACATGATCATGGGAATGTTGTGACAGCTGGAACTCTAAAACCAGGTTGGAAGTATCACTCGTACAGTACCATCGCAAGTTTGAATGACGGCTGAACAAGTGGTCATTAAGTCTGGATAAACTGAGATAAATCATCCATGTCCCAAAAGCACTTTTTTTCTTTTTCAAGGGGCAACTGGACTTTCTGGTTTTTCTTTGAAGACGTTTCACTTCTCATTCAAGAAACTTCTTCAGAGTTGAAGAAGCTTCTTGGATGAGAAGCGAAACATCTTCAAAGAAAAGCAAGAAAAGTCCAGTTCCCTCTTGAAAAATCCCCTTTGGGACAGCCATGACCTGGAAGACTGAGAATCTCTATAGATGTAAATCATCCATGGTTTTGAGGAACTAGCTCACTTATATATTTATTACTTATGAGCTGTGGTGGCACAGTGGTTAGACTTCTGCTGACTGCTGGCTGCCTGAAATTTGGCAGTTCGATTCTCACCAGCTCAAGGTTGACTTAGCCATCCATCCTTCCGAGGTGGGTAAAATGAGGACGCAGATTGTTGGGGGCAAGAGGCTGACTCTGGAAACCGCTTAGAGAGGGTTGTAAAGCACTGTGAAGCGGTATATAAATCTAAGTGCTGTTGCTATTGCTATTCTTCAAAAATATTTAAAATCCTGGAAGATTGTACTTACAGAACATGACAACCAATGTTTCTAGAAGCCACATTCGGGACATCTTGCAATCTGGAAAGTAAAGCAAGAATAAAGTGCATTAGAAATCTCTGATGGGAAAAAAGCATGGTTGCCTTCCCCTCTGATTGTTTTAAATGAGGAAGAAATGACCAGTTTCTAGCAAACGGCAGGGCTAAAAAAGAAGCCAGCTTAAGCACAACGTAGTGGGATTTCTTTTGAATAAATGTACTTAAGATTGCTTTCCACTAGCTGTTTCATTTGATAAATGAAATCCCTCCGTGCTTAAGATTATAGACTAAAGTCATATCCGTTGGAAATAAGAAGCTGAAAGATATAAACAGAATCCATCTTTGGGTGCAATACAGGTTAGCGCCGGATAAGAAATCTGGTTTATCGGGAAATTTTAGAACAACATACCAATTTCAAACCTGCCAAAATATATGCAGAATATAAATGCACCAGAATGACATTGTTTTTTTAAACATTTCGGGAGGTGAGTTGCAAAAGCACACTTTTGGTTTACATTGAACAGAGTGACAGAGTTGGAAAGGGACCTTGGAGGTCATCTAGTCCAACCTCCTGCTCAGGCAGGAAACTCTATACCATTCCAGAAAAGTGGCTGTCCAATCTCTTCTTAAAAACTTACAGTGATGAAGCAGCCATAACTTCTGGAGGCAAGTCGTTTTTCTGATTAATTGTCCTCACTGTCAAGGAAATTTCTCCTTAGTTCGAGGTTGCTTCTGTCCTTGATGAGTTTCCACCTGTTGCTTCTTGTCCTGCCTTCAGGTGCTTTGGAGAATAGCTTGACTCCCTCTTCTTTGTGGCAGCCCCTCAATATTGGAATAGTGCTATCCTGTCACCCTCCCCCCCCCCCCCCCGTCACCCCCTAATGAAAAGAAGGTTCCTTCTTTTCATTAAATTAGATATATCCAATTCCTTCAACTGCTCTTCGTATGTTTTAGCTTCAAGTCCCCTAATCATCTTTGTTGTTCTTTTCTGCCTTCTTTTTAGAATCTCAATATTGTGGGGACCAAAACTGGATGCATTTGCTAGATTTGCACATGCCATTTTTTTTTTTTTTTGCTAAGTTAATTTATTTCAGCAAAAACAATAGTCCTCTTACTAAGGCACCTGAATTAACTTATGGTATTGTTGCATGACCTTGCAAGGAACCCCACTCCCAGTCATTGTGAAGCAAAAGGCTGCAAGTTTTCAAAAATTGCAGACCCAAAGATATAAGCATTTTTTTCCTGCAGGGAAAAAAAAAAAAACACAGTTCCTTGTCCCAAATGGCACACTATGAAAATAGAATACAAAAACTCTTATATTTGAAATGTGTGCACAGCAATGCATGTAAATATTTGTTGTGCATTTTTCTGCATAAATAGTAGGTTGATAATTTACAGTTGGTAAGTCGGAAAAAAAAAACCCAGCCCAATTGATATTCATTTCCATACAGTAATAGGAATGATTTCGCTCTTTTCATTACAGTGGCATTAATCCTGCCCAAAGATTGTTAGCTAAATTCATGCAAAAATTTTAAAAAAAGTGGTTGCAAAGAAAACAATCACCCAGCCCTCCCCTCCTTTCCTTGACTAAGTGCAGCTTCTGATCTCTCCAATTTTGTGGTAGGAAGGAAGGAACCTTTGAACTTGAAGAACGAGAGTACATTTTATCTAATATCTTTACAAAAAGATCTATTGTAGAGCCCCACAATGAATATTTGAAAAGCTACTAGGATTCTCTTAAAGGTATGTGAATTTGCATAAATTCTTTACTGTGATAAAAAAAAAACCAGTTTTTTTAGATTAAAAGTGTTTTAAAATGCTCCCAGCATAGCGTCTCTGTGAGAGAAATAGGTGATGACTTAAGTAGGATCCAGCAGAGTTTTGACCAACATAGAAGAGAGAACAAAAGGCCGTGGATTTTACAATCCGTTATGAATTCTTCGGTGGCCCTTCTCAATTGATGCTATTTGAGTGCCTCTTTGCTTTCTTTTTATACAACTGATTAGTGAAGAACTGATGCAGTTCATTAAAATATCTACCAATGACTTCCCAATAGGAACAGTTCTTTGAAATAGTGAAGGAAGGGTAAAATGGTTTTACTTGAATAATTGGTAAATTCCAACTCATTGTTAGGTCACCTTTCATTAAAAAAAATAACCAACGTCCTAATGAAAAAGGAACATTGGAACCATAATAGATTATGACAAGGACAATGATGGCTTGCTTGCCAATTATGATTGGTTCCATTAGCTCTGCATTTAGTATATCCAGC
The DNA here is from genome assembly GCA_023653725.1 of Bungarus multicinctus. NCBI lineage: Eukaryota > Metazoa > Chordata > Lepidosauria > Squamata > Elapidae > Bungarus > Bungarus multicinctus. The sequence continues at coordinate 10,451,159 of CM042835.1, read as the reverse complement.
CTTGGTTCTCCTGGTTGAGTTGAATAGTAACTCTCGTAACCTTTTGACAAAATTACATATTTTTTCCTTGTCCGTGTCTTTCTAGCTTTCTCGACTGCCCTTTTCTTCCAGACTCAATACACAACAGGCTGAGAATGAACGAATAGGAGAAACAAGGATCTGAAATTAAGATTAAGAGGTTTCGAAGATTAGAACCTGGCATGCTTAGAGAAATATGACCTGGGCAAATGCCCAGTGATTCTAGCCCTGATGCTGGTTCCACTTCAATCACTTTTACAGGACACTCATCAGTATTTTTATCAGCTTACAACTCCAAGAAGTTCTCCCAGTTAAATACATCGTAGAGCATGGAGCAGAAGAATGCAACTTTTGGACCATGACCTTCCATGGACCTTCCATGGACAGAGATGTTGGTTAGGCGAAGTTGGCCTCATTCTCCTGCATATAATATGTATTCCCTCCTACCTTGGTTGACTTGATCTTCCCAGTCTTGATCTTGATCTACCTCATTCCTGGCTCCTAGATGAGAACTTGGGACTCAACGTCTCAGTTTTCTAGGTTTCAGGACCAGAGCCCAGCCAATGAGATAAGGGACACTCCTAGACTTCAGAAAGGCTGCAGCCTGATTATAATAATTTAAATGGGATACACGGGAACCAGAATGTATTTCTGATTGGTTGCTTCAGAGCAAAGAAAGAGGGCGCTGATAGTGACATCAATCTAGTAATAGAGATTGATTGCCGCATGGGTGGAGCCCTAAAAGTCAATCCTTCATCTCTATAAAAACCCTTGGATTTTCTGGAGTCTGTGTGAGCCAGTGGTTAGAATGTTGGGTTAGGAATTATAGGAAACTCATATTCAAATCTACCTTCAGCCACATTAGCTTAACTGGGCAATTTTAGGCTAGGGATTGTCTCTTGGCTCAGCTTGCCAGTTAGGAGTGTTGTGGGAGAACACAGAAGGAGGGAAAGCTACACATGCCACCTTGAGCTCCTGAATGAAAGGCACCATATAAGCCACATATATAGTTTTTCTGTACGAAATTCTTCAAGAAAAGGAGGGAGAATGCATAACACATGACTTTTCCTGTTTTGAAACTGCAAATTTGGACTTCTCTGTTTTGAGAAATGTTTATGGAAGGCTGAAAGTGAGGACCATTGAGACAGGGGTGCAAAACTTGCAGCCTTCCAGATATTACTGAATTACTGAACTCCGTCACTTTCTCCTCCTTCAACTTTTACCATCCTCCCTTCACCCGTTCCCCTTCTCCTTCTCCCTTTCCCAGCCAGAACAGAAGAATATCTGCATACTTTAAGTAGAATCCTCAAGAGCAATTGCTCAACATATTCAGACATTTTTCCCTATCCTGACGTGCCTCCTGCTCTCAGAGACAAGAAGCTATTAGCCACCAGCTGGAAAATGGTGGGACCTTCTGTCCACTATATCTGAAAGTTATCAGGTTATGGATGGAGAAGATCCTCTTTCCTGAAATCATGCAAAGTTACTCAGTTGTTGTTGTTTTTAAGAAAACCACTAAGAGAGGAGTCGGGGTTCCACATTCTGGCTTAATTTCATCAAGTCTTTACAAGTTAATCATTCAGATTTTTTTTGTTAGGTGTTCCCTCCACAGGAATTTGGAGTAAGAAGGAAAGTAAATACCGGCATTGCCCACTTACAGCTTCAGCTTTGGCCACTGCAAACATGCCACCCTCACTTGATTTTTATTGTGAACTAACATCCCCCAGGGATGAAGAGCTTAGCCGTCTCTGGGCAAGAGGTAATAATTTCGTTCTCCCCACCAGTTGGAGGCTGACTTGATTTATTTGTCTTTCTCTGATCAGATTCATTAGCCCCATTGTGTCATTCTGCTGTGGGTCAAAGGCAGGATCATGTCACCACCCAATTATGCCTTTTCTTCCCTTTAATTGCTGAGTAAATCAAAAGCGTAGACACAGTCAGGGTGGAATCGCTGCCTGTAGATTTATGGCTAGAGTGTCTCCCAGCCTGGAGACAGAGAGACCCAACTCTAAGGTTGATCCATGCCTATGTTGGCAGATCAGCCCTTCCACATCATCCATCTTGGGCACAGGAACAAAGAAAAAAAATTGCCCTCTGCATGCAAGACATTTTCTTTTCAATTACATCAAATCATAATTTTTGAAAAAAAAAATTCACACATCTCAGGGACCTTTATTGATCTACTTATTTATTATTTAATTAGTTTCTAGGTCACTCCGGTCAGCTTCACAAGTAAAATACCCCAACCCATTAATCTACCTTCAGCCGCTGTGCAGAAATCCTGCAACTGCCCAGATGATCTTTCAGCAACTCTGGCAGATGACCATCCAATAACTTAAATTCCTTCAATGAAAGACCATCTGCTATTTTCTAAAGGGGTCTGCTCAAGGCTCAGATTTTCCTGATTAAAATCTCTCTCTCTCTCTCTCTCTGAAATGACTTCCTTACCTTTTGTAGTCATCTCTGATTTTTCTGCCGCCTGAAAAAAATAGAACCACCCTTAAATCAGACTAGCTTGGAAGCACCTGAGGATGGCAGGACCTTCCGCTTGGATCCTAAAGAAGCAGGTTAGGAAAAGTATTATTGAAGCTTCTGAATGCTGTCTTGGAAGAGGTAATAGAGGGAATCAATCAGAATTTTCACTTGAGAGGCATAAATGACTAGGCTCAAATGATCCTGTTTTTGGACTCATCGTGCAAGAACCAGCTCCCTAGAGAAACAGAAAGAATGAAAGAAAGTTGATGATTAGTAGCAACATAGATGGACTTGATTAGAGCAGTGATGGAAGACCTGAAGGCACGTTGGGATAGATAGATCATCCTAAAGGTGCCTATGGTTATTAAGAAGTAACATCCAGTTGTTGAGAGGTAATGGATCGTTCAATCCAGTCCATCAATCAATGTCCTTCCATATTTGTGAACCTCCTTTTTTAATCTGCTATGTGGGACACAAAATGCTTGATGATTTGGACTTTGGGTCTGACCAAGCAGGGATTTTTTGACTATTCCGATAAAGTTTCCGCCCTAGGAATTCTAGGGAAAGTGTCCACGTTGGTTTCTTCCATATTTCTTTTTCTTTCTTTGAATCAACTCCTGTTTTTTTTTGCTTATGAAAGAATGTGTGAATTCTTTAGAAGAACCTTCTCCAGATGTGTTGGAATTTGCAGAATTCTGCAAGGTGCCAGAAGAGAGGAGACCTATATTAAACAAACGAACACCAAAGATATGATTCTTTTTTGTTTGTTCTTTGCACTGTGTTATTCTTTGATGAATAAAAACCAATAACAATAATGTTTACATAAGCATTACTGTTATCAAAAATAAGAAGGTGGGGTTCATTGACATGGCAATACCTAAAGGGAGTCAAGTTGATAAAAACTAGAGAAAATAGCCAAATATCACAATTTACAAATAGAGATTATAGAGGGGAAAAACCCACATGCCGATTGCAGTCTTTGGTGCAATGTCCTGGAAAAAAATATCAAATATTTAGAAATTTAAAACTTATTGGAATGTGATTATTTAAAAGCACAGCATACATTTTACAGCAATACTTCCATGACTTTTAGGTTAGGACTCAACTTGTTGGAATCCTATGATAGTCATTCGGATAATAATATGAGCCACAGTGGTGAAGTGGTTAGAATGCGGTACTGCAGGCTACTTCTGCTGACTGTTGACTGCCTGCTATTTGGCAGAATCTCACCAGGTTCAAGGTTGATCCATCCTTCCATCCTTCCGAGGTGGGTAAAATGAGGATCCAGATTGTTGGGGGCAATAGGCTGACTCTGTAAACTGCTTAGAGAGGGCTGCAAAGCACTATAAAGCGGTATATAAGTCTAAATATTATTGCTATTGCTAATAACGATGATTATAAAAATGCATCTCCTAAGTGAGCAAATTAGAAGTTGCCTATTTCCTGCTTATTATACTGAGCAAACTCTAGAAGAAGTTTCAGGAATACTTTCCAATCACAGTAAAGCAGATAATTGGTAAGACTTCTTCAGACTTCACTGGGACAAGATTGTGTGTGTGTGTGTGCGTGTGTGTGTTTTCTTTTCAAAAGTAGCAAGTACTTATGAGTTACCTATTGCATCAGGAACAAAAGCTTTGTGATCAGGATGGCGGTTCTTTCAGGGTGCAATTATTGTGGGCAGAGGAGCATGAGGAACCTCAACTGGAGTCAGAAGTAGGGTGTGTGCTACCCAGCCAGGCACCTGATCACAATGGGAGCCATGCTTTAATTGCAGTGTGGAGGGGGCCACCTTGACCTGGTCAGGATCAATGTGTTTTTAGACAATCTTTGCAAGGCATGAACGTAGAACAATGGGCGAGCTGGACCTTCTGCTCATTTGAGTTGTCCGTTCAAAGATGAGAGAGTCCCACCGGTTAAAGAAGGAACAGGCAATTGGCCACCAGGTGCCTTTTTTCAATGATTCTTTTGCTTGTTCCCATAGGAAGAACAGTGCAGCTGTATTGTTATCCCAAAGGTAGAGACAGAAAGCTCTATTTTTTTTCTTTGGGGGAGAAAGGTTTAGATTTTTGCTGAAGACATCCAAAAGAATTAGAATATAGAGTAGAGTAAAGTAGAGTAGAACAGAATAGAATATTCCTAAAGAAGAATTGATATTACAAAAAGTAACAGAAAGTGCTGAAATGAATATGCTAATGTTGAAATTGAAAGAAAGAGATGATCTGAATACTTTCTAATCTGGAATAAATGGCATGATTGGTTAGCAAACAGAACAAAAAAATAAGACAAGAAACTTAATTGTAAGAAGCCTTAAGAATGTAAAATGTAAATTTGTAAATTATATAAGAATATAGGAATAACAATTATAGTAAAAGTTATTAATTAATATTAGATAAATATAAATACAATGTGTTAAGATATTTAAGATAAGAACTTGTATAGATATCAAGAATGGTGTTGAAACTATGATGTTTTATGTTGAAAATTAGAAACTCAATAAAAACATATTTTTTTAAAAAATAGAATAGAATTCTTTATTGGCCAAGTATGATTGGACACACAAGGAATTTGTCTCTGGTGCATATGCTCTCAGTGTACATAAAGAAAAAATAAAATACACCCCACTGGTCTTATTTCCTTTCAGACATAAATGAGTAAGGTATTTAAAACATCAGCAGCAACATCTACAATATCTGAATAGTTTATTTCTGCTGGAAAAGTCCGAGAGGGAAAATAAAATTGAGCAGGTAGCCGATGGAACAGAGTTGCTCACGTCTTGGTTAACTCAGGGTGTCTTTTTGATTGCTTCAGCAGAACTCATGTGCCATTTGGAATATATTTTTATTATTAAAGAGAAAGCTCCAAACAAATAAAAGAGAAAATAAAGTAAAAATGAAGGAAAACAAATATCTTGGGAATTGGTTGACGGTCACCACTTTTCTCTCTCCCCCACCCCCAATCCTGTAATTGTTAAAATGCTTCCTAAAAAGAAGGCAAAGATTTGCTTCTTCTTCTGATTCTCCCTTGGTTTGTTTTGGGAGGATGAGGGGCAGCTTGCTTGCTTTAGAAATTTCCATGTAGATCAAGGATGCTTAAAGCTGGAAGGTCAAGATTAACGTGGCTGCATCCTTCCTCTTTATCCATCATGTATCGTTGTTTACTGCACATCCACTGGATATTCAAAGGGTTCTCTTGCCTTCGAAATAAAAATCCTGCATTTATTGAAGCCCCCTCTATCAAGGCTTCTGAAAACTGAAGGACCAGTTTCCCACAATGTTGGAGTAGGAAGCGAGAAAAACATAGTGCAGACTCCCTAAATAGGCACATAATTGTTAAAAGAAGAAAAAAAGCCTCCAACTCTTTATCCCCAAACCTACAACGTGTGTGGTCTGACTCCTACTTTCTTGTTCCAAAAACATGGAGTGTGGTCCTTGAGCCATCAAAAAAATGACCATCCCTGCTTTAGGTGACACTTGATTGGTCCTCAGCTGATACCTGCAGCTCATCACCTCTGCTATGATTAGAAGGAATGGAACAAAAATATTTAGCCTTCTTCGTAACCTCTGGTTCAGGGGAAGATCCCCAGGAATCTCCAAAAGACACAATTTCTTTCATCCCTGAATGGAAACTATAGAGAGATGCTATCAATTGTGTTCTAAATCCACTATCCATGCTGCTCAGCTGTAGAAATCATGTTCTCAGATGTTTCAGATATAATTTCCCCATGTTTCTGAGGTGTTCGTCATCCTATGCAGAGAAAATTCCTTCATTCAACAGAACTTCCTTAAAATGGAGGGAGCTGGGATTGCAGTAGCAAACAATTAAGTGGTTTTACTCCAAAACCAGGTAGGGATACATTTTTGAAGAGGGTTTCAGAAGCTTTAGGATGTGAACTGGGTACCTTAAAGCAAATGCAGTAGAAGGCTTAAGGTTTTGACCATAACCTTCCAACACTTAAATGCAACACAAAGTCAATTTCATCTGCTCACCTACTCTGGAAGCTCTGGAATCAAGTAGTTTGGGGCTAAATGAAGGGATGCTGGAAGTGTGTCTGTGGTCACCAGGCCACGCTTCTTCCATCCCTGCCAGTGGTGGGTTTCCAAATTTTTTCCTACCAGTTTGGAAAGCGTACTTCGGTATTTCCACTACTGGTGTGTCAGAACTAGTCCGAACCAGCTGAAAACTACCTCTGATCCTGCTCCTGAAAGTGTGCACACATTTCTAGAATTCAGCTAAGGAGTGGTTCCTGTGTTTTTGTTGATGATGGCTCACACCATGGACAGTGATTTGGCTGGGGGAGGGGGAGGCTGGGAGGGCTAAGAGCGCTGCAGCAGAAGCAGCCCAGCAGAGGGCACTGTTTGTCTACTATCAAGAAAGTGCCTTTCTTGAACTGCAGAATGCAATAAGGAGCAATTAGATTTCTTGGTTTATTTTTTTATTTTTTTTAAACACTGCAGTGAAATGTCCTCATTGCAGGAATCATTTGGAGAATATGAATTAACTGCAGCTTTAAGACTGAGTAGCAGTTGTGGCTGATAAATATGGAGGAGCCTTTTGGCATGCCTGACATTTCTGCTTTCCTTTACTTTTCAGTGTTATTACATCTGCCTTCTGCTCCGCTCCCCTCCCTTCTCCCTCCCTCCCCATCTCAGTATCCCAGTATTTTCTTTCCAAGGACTTTTAAGGATCTTCCTTCTTTCAGTCTTCATAAGCCTAGTAATAGGAAATTGTGAAGGGAGAATGATTGGCCTAAGATTGTTTAGTACTGCAGGGCTCAGAATTTAATCTTGGATGGGCTACACCTTACACTGAAACAGCTGCAATTAAATATGACCTTGATTTATCTCTTTGCTAAAGGCACAAAAAAACAGAGCCAGCAAAAGAACTGGCAACTCTGCAGAGAAAGAAGTCCAAAGTGGTTCCTGAGCAATGAAGGTGAGACCTTAAACCAATGCTCCTCAACCTTGGCAACTTTAAGACTTCAACTCCCAGAATTCCCCAGGCAGCATTGGAATTAATGGAATGGGTTTTGGCTCGTTGAGAAATGTGCCTGATCTGGGTGATTGGAGATGTATAATTCCAAGCCCCATGGGAAGCTTGACATATGTGTGTAGGCAGGCAACCTTGTTATTTGTCTAACACTTTCTGCTAACACAGGATAAACTTCTGTTTTAATCTAATCCAAACAGTGTAAATTTGTCAGTAATGGTTTAGGCAGGTGGCCAAAGTGCAAAAGAATGGAAGCTAAGACTCTTAATTATAAATAAGCTGCACAATCCCAGTTAAAATATTGACCCTTTGGGACTGGTTTCTTTGTTAGTCTACATTCATTTGAATACATGAAATATAGTTTCATCAGGCAGGGTGGAGAGCCAAATCAGTAAATACCTGTTTCCCTGAACAACATGGGACAACTCTTACACAACTGTACATTGTCCTTGGGCTTTAATAGCTGGAAGGAAAAATCATTCCAACTTTTCTATATAATCCAGGGAAAGTACAACTTTTTGAGGATTTCAGGAAGCCAACGCAAATCAGATGAGCTTCCTGCCTCATTTTCTTGTTCCTGAACTTGAAAAGAGCAAGGAGGGGGGGAAAGGTGCAAAATTGCAAGTTAGGGCAGTGTCAAATCCAAGACAACACAGCAAAATCCCATCGAGTCCAAATCCTTTATTTGCTTACACCCGCTGGACAGAATTTAAGATAAAGCGACAACCTTCTAACCTAGTGTTTCTCAACCTTGGTCACTTAAAGTGGGGGGAATTTCAGCTCCCAGAATTCCATAGCTAGCATTGTTGCCTGAGGAATTCTGAGAGTTGAAGTCTAGACACCTTGAACTAACCAAGGTTGAAGAACATTATTTTAATCTACTAGGTATATCCTGAGAGATTCTGGGGTATAGCTACCTTGAACCTCTTCCTCCCTCCCTGAGCTCTCTTGGGACCCCTCTTTGAAAGAGTTTACTGCATCTTTTCTGGGAAAGCTCTTGTGCTGTCCACTGCTTCTCTTGGTGTACATTCCAAAGGCAGAAAGATCTGGAGATCAGCATTGGAACAGTGTGGGTCTTGCTATGCTCTTTTGCAAAGATCTCACAGGTGGTTAGCGATTCTGCTCCAATGTTCCTTCCAGTCGAGCCAAGTGCAAAGCATAGCCATTGGCTTGGAAGTGTTGGAAGAAATATCCATCTGGGTTCAGTTCCAAGTGGGAAGAAAGACACTGGAAACATGGAGGCTGCTTGGAAGGATGATTTAATGGTGAAGCAGAACCACCAAGCACATGTGATTCTGGGTAGATGAACACATGGAGTGGAGAGAGAGAGAGATTTATACCCGCTCTTGGGCCTTGCAAGAAATGTATCCTATTGGTTGTCAGTGTCCCAGGGTGCTATGCGAGGGTCCAGCTAACCTTGTAGATTGTCTGTGTCCCATGCTTGGTTGAATCTTGCTGGGTGATGATGTCATGAAGAGGGTTGTGTTTTGAAAGGGCGTTGGACAATTCTTATTATCGCTTAATGGTTTTGTCCAGGTTTGGATCTTGAGTGAGGGCCAATCCTATCACCCTGGATCTGAAGCCTTTTGTCTTGTAGACAGGACGTCCCAGTCTTTCTGGGGCTATTAACAAAGGTGGAAGTTGCTTTCCAAGAGCAAGTTTCTCCTTTTCTCATCCACGGAGGTATAATATTTTGCCTTTTAAACATTTCCTAGAATATTTCATTCTTCTAGGAGAGGGGTAGGTGCTAACTTTCTACAGAAGTCAAATAGGGTCAAACTTGATTAGTTCTTGGATGCTAGGCTCAAGGGAATATAGCAGTGGTGGGATTGTACCGGTTCGGCCCGGTTTGGGCGAACTGGTAGTAAAAAATACCGTTCGGCCAAACTGGTAATAAAAAAACAGATACCAGTTTGGCCGAACCAATATTTCCTTTTTATTTTCCTCCTGACCATCAGCTGTTCCAACTAACAGCTGTGCTGGGATCCCCCTCGCTGTCTTACTGCTTCGCCCAGGAGACTTCCCTGAGGCCCAGGAGGCAAAAAGGGGGTGCAGGGGTGCTGCATGGCCCCTTCACACTCCATTTTTTGCCTTCCTGGGCCTCAGGGAAGCTTCCTGGGAGCAAAAATGGCCTCCCAGGAGGCCTCCCGGGAGGCCCAGGAGGAAAACAAAATGGAGCACGGGGAGGTGCTACACAAAAAAAAGTAGCCATGCCCACCCAGTCACATGGCCACACCCACCTAGCCACTCCCACCTAGCCACGCCCACAGAACTGGTAGTAAAAATATTTCCATCCCAGTCCTGGAATATAGGGATTGTCCATTAAGACACCAGGAGTCCAACTCAGTTTGAAGGAGATTTGACTTTTGTCTGGATAGAAAGGCACTTCATTGGGGCATCATCTCTGCCTTTTCCCTGAGTATCACAGGGGTGTTGAAAAGCAATACTCGGCTTCTGGCTCACATACCAGTGGTCCCATTCCCAAAAGTGTGGTTGCCAGCCAAATAAATCAGTTCAAAGTACATTTTTAAAATGAAATTAATGATGTACAAATACGACTACTCTCCATAAATCTAACCACGTTTCCCCGTTTGCTACAGTGCAAATTACAAATTACAGGCTACCGAGGGGCTCTCTGTGGATCTCGCAAGCATCTGTTAATTATCTGCAGTTCTGGTTTTCCCTTTCGGATTTAGCCGATAAAGTTCTGTTAGCTTTTCATCCACTTTTGTAGCTTTATTAGTAGCAGTATTTTCCAGGGGCCTGTAATTTCAATTTCTAAAATGGCTGCAGAGTGTTCGAGAGTAGTTATTTTCCACCCTTGGAAACAGAGTGGTGGATGGCTTATAGAAATGAGGGGATGACCAGAAAGGATTAATTCAAATTACAGATGTGCTCTTCCTTACTTGCCTAAGGATAAGGTTGACGGAGAAAATTCAGCAGAGAAATAACTAATCAGCCTGCTATAATCATAGCAGTTAAAGCTCATATACATGCAAGCATGGATTTCTAGTGTGATGGCATGGTCTGTTAAGCTAAAACCAGAAAACAGCAAGCATAAGGAAAATTCTGTTCTGATTTGAATAATTTGGATATCTCAGTGGTTTTTATTGCATTGGCTTCATGGGGGAAAGAATAGGACTATATGAACTGGAAAACAATTATACACTGAATGCTCTTCTTTTTTTTTTTTAGATTTGCAAAGCAGTTTTCATCTTCAAAAAAAAAGTGTACCCAGAAGTACATATTAAAGGGGGAAAGTTTCTTTACACACTGTTATAATTTCAGATACTTTAGGAGCAGATTTTTTTTTTGTTTCCTTGTGCTTTGATTTGGCCATCTAAGTAAAGGTTAGATAAATTCTGTCTGGATTTGATCAAAACTGAAGTTCACTTCTGTTTGAAATTTCTCTTCTAGACAACAATGGAAGAAGGATTGCTTAGGAGTCTTAGTGCGAAAACACCCTGTAAGAGCAATGTTACCTAACCTCCCAGAATTCCCTAGCCAGCATAGGAGTTTTGGAAGTGGTGGGATTCAATTTTTTTTACTACCGGTTCTGTGGGCATGGCTTGGTAGGCATGGCAGGGGAAGAATACTGTAAAATTTCCAGTCAGGAGGTGGTATCTGCCGGTTCTCCAGACTACTCAAAATTTCCGCTACCGGTTCTCCAGAACTGGTCAGAACCTGCTGAGTACGAACTCTGAGTTTTGGGAATTCTGGGGGTTGAAGTCCACACATCTTCAAGTGGCCCAAGTTGGGCACTCTAGGACAACTGAAAGATCACACTGGCTCTGTTAACATCTCTGTCTGATTCTGTGCTCAGTTTCCAGCATCTATGATGGCTTTCTACTGGTAATCAAGGAAATAGCCATAAATCATGGCTAAGTGTAATTTGTCATGGTTTAATGAGTCATAGAGAAAGAAAAAGTGCCATCTAACTTAACTGGACAAAGCCCATCTAGCAAGATGATAACAGGACTGGAAATATTTGCAGCATTGTTTCATTAAGAAATTATCTTCATAGAATTTACTATTTGATAATATTATTTAGATTCTCCTGAGGCATTGTTCAGCATTGAATCAAGGAGCAACAATGACAACTGTAATAAATATTTCATGACACCACAAAGAACCCATGTTAGTTCTTTCCGAATCAATAGATCGATGCTGGATTTCTCCTGATGCAAACTGAGATGGAAGGATTAAATTTCAACGTGTATTAAGTCTGATTTTAACTGCCCTCTTTCCCCTCATCTGATGACATTTGAATTTGAAAAATGCCTATGTTAGAGGCGAGGCTGCTTATATACTTCTTCAGACTTGGTATCATTCATTCTTATAAATATTTATCTGATTTTTTATGTACACAATTTAAATTGAAGGTGGGATGAAATCTCTAATCTGAAATGGTTCTCTATAAATTGACTGTGCTAAGATTTGTAAACTGCAGATTGCAAAATGACACAGAATGTAAACTTAGATGTTCAAAGGACTGGAGCAGTTTTTGCATGAGGAAAGGTTACAATATGTAGTTAGAAAAGAGGTACTTAAAAACAAGGTGAAGTTTCTTAGTTTAGAAAGGAGGTGAAGGAGAGGGAACATGATTGAGGGCTACAAAATGATAACATGGTGTGGATAAAATGGACAAGGAGAAGTTATTTCTTCTTCCCCAAAATAGTAGGAACCAGAGGTCAGCCTATAAAATAAAACTGAATCTTCAAAGCATCTGGGCAGAGAAAAGGATTTTTTGGTTGACATAATGTGCAATTCAACATTGGAATTAACTACTATGAAAGGTCCAGAGTCACCTTGAAGGGGAATCACCTTGTATGTGACCCAGAGTCATCATGTAGGGGAGAAAAGTGGATAAGAGAACAGACTAAGAGACTGGTTATGTTTTTATGTAACCCATGGTACTATCAAGAGTCTATACAGATTAAAGCAGTATGTAAATAATGTATGTATGTATGTATGTATGCATGCATGTATGTATGTATGTATGTATGTATGTATGTATGTATGTAAAGGAAGGAAGGGACTAATTGATTGATGGTTAACAAACGACCTCTGAGTGACCTGTGAGTTTCATACATGCCTATTCAGAAAGCTTAAAATATCTGGTACAAAATATGTGGTAACATCTAGGGACAATATTATGTGTGAATGCAGCCTCTGTGGTTTCCATTGTCTGTTAGACTTCATGGTAGCAATAGCGATAGCACTTATACTTATATACCGCTCCATACTGCCTCTCTGAGCAATTTACAAAATCAGCATATTGCCCCCAACAGTGTGAATCCTTATTTAACCGATCTTGGAAGAATGAAAGGCCTGAGTCAACTTTGAGCCGGTCAAGATCGAACTTCTGGCTGTGGGCAGAGTTAGCCTGCAATATTCATTCTAACCACTGCGCCACAACAGCCCTTCAACGTCTTCGGTTTTATGTGGTATCACAGTTAAACTATTGAATTGTGCTAAAGTGAAACCCGCAGCGTTCAAAAACCCATGATCACAAAATACACGTTGGTGATATGGGGCCAGTTACTTCCTTACAGCTTCATCTTTTTCACCAGCTAGATGTTGAAGGGATAAAATAAAGATGGCTTCTTGTAAGTCATCTTGAGCTCTTTAAAAGCAGAGAGGAATGAATGAATGAATGAATGAATGAATGAATGAATGAATGAATGAAAAAGGCTGCTGAATACTTCCTCTGAACTAATCCTGCTGTGGGTTTTCTAGTCTTTTTGTTTCACCCTGGGATATACCTGACTTCCTTATCTTTGAAACAAAATGTAATGTAAGAAGAAGAGGCCAGCTGCTCTGAAATAGTACCCACTGTCTTACCCTCATTGTAAGTTAGAATAGAATAGAATAGAACAGAATACTTTATTGGCCAAATGTGATTGGACACACAAGGAATTTGTCTTGGTGTAAATACTCTCAGTATACATAAAGAAGGAACATTCGTTAAGAATCAAGAATCATAATGTACAACACTTAATGATAGTCACAGGGCACAATCAACAATCAAATCATACTAGGAAACAGTCAATATAAATCGTAAGGATACAAGAGACAAAGTTACAATCCTACAATCACAAGGGGATGCGTGATAAGGAGTGATGAGAAGATTAGCAGTAATAGTAGTGCAAACTTTGTAATAGTTGAACAGTGTTGAGGGAATTATTTGTTTAGCAGAGTGATGGCTTTCGGGAAAAGTTGAGAAAGAGTTCTTATTATTTTCTTTATCATCAATACTTTCATTAGCAATTTTGGAGCCCAGGTTTATAAAGTGGTATATAACAAAAGGGAAGTTATCAAAACAATATTTGTGATGTGTCATGGTTGAGTTCAGACAAGCGTCATGAGACCTTAATTCCTTTGCTGTACACAGTTTCAGTCAATAGTAGATTAAAGAGCCATGACGGTGAAAATCCCTTCCTTTTTAATCCCCTGTGAAAGCAAACAACAAATACTGATAGGATGGATTGGCAAACATTTAAATGTAAAGCTCGGAGGAAGGCTAAATAAAAAGAAAAAAAAGATGCTGAAAATACTTGGAGCAGAAAAATGGCCTAAGGGCTAAAGTAGAGGGAAATGATAAAGGTTCTGAAACTTCTCTGGAAATACTCCCACCCTAAATTATGTTATGAGATAAGTGCTTAGTTGAAAACTATGCGTTAGACTCTAAGAAACCCAAACTGCCCGATTTTTTCTACAATAGTTTTCCATTAAGGAATATATCAAACTCAACTTCTCCATGTTTGGGAGATAAGACTCAACCAAACCTTAGCAACCTTTTTTTTCCTTTTAACAATCCCGTAATCCAGGGATATCAACTACAAAGCCAATGGGCTGGATCCAGCTCACGATGTGGTCAGATCTGGCCTGTGGGGCCATCCTGAAAAATATAAGGGGCCAGCATGCATCACTTCAACCTGGTCTACCTGCATCGTTTCGGCCCGGTCTACCCAATGCAAAGGGGAAACATGCCAGCAGTTTGGGGAATGGTGTCAAGCTGGCCACGCCCACTCAGTTGGCCCCACCCAACCAGTTGGCCATGCCTGCCTGGCCCCCCAAGGTCAACCAGAGCCCTGATGTGGCCCTCAATGAAATTGAGTTTGACGTTCCTGCCATAATCAATTGCATTAAGGTGCAATTGGGGTGACTAAATGGAGCTGAGCATTTACTGTCTGGATGCACTTCTTGACGTCTATACAGAGATCACAGCACAGTCACAGGTATTTTCTTATTGCACCCAGAGACAAATACCTGTCATAGTCTTCTGATTATGAGGCGAGAGCTCCACCTCTAGGCCACCAGACCTTAGCAATGTATTTCCAAAAGTAAAATTCCACTTTCTTCAGCAAAACTTTCTTCCAAGTGCTTGAAACAGCTTCAAACAAATTGCAGGTTGTAATGCAAACTGCAAAGCACACTTCTCTGAATTTTTTAGTGCAAGTTGCAGCTCAAATTACAAAAACTGTAAATAAACGTTGCATATGGAATCTAACCATAATGTGAAGGAAGTGCATATAGAAATATTTTTTTAAAAAAGAAATATATTCCAGAATGCTGACTGAATAATTTATACGTTGTGGATTTTTGAAATGTTAAAATTTAAACATTAAGGCAAACCAAAGAGAGTTTTGAATGGAAATTTACAAACCAGGTAAGAAATAATATTCTCTGTCCATCTTGGATGTTTATGTAAACTGTAGTCCTGTAACTTCTTATGTGGGAACGTACTTCATTGATCTCAGAATTACATCAGTTAAAAACATCTACCCAACTATACTATCAAAGACCTCCATTGGGAAATTTTCCAAAAAGGTTAACTTATGTTATATATAACTTATGTTATAACTAACATATCAGAGAACAACATTTATGAAAGAGCATGGGAAATAACCCCAATAAGTTGAGATCAAAAACAGAGAATGCTCAAATTCCTTTAATTCTACTAGGAAAAAACTATAGAAAACTTACTTAGGATCCTAACCTCAACACTTGGGCTACACCCCGATGAGATGAATTGAATACCATTTTAAATAACCCAGATCCTTTCATGATAAGGAGAACTGAGTTTATATTGACCCAAAAGTCATGGTTAGCCTCCCTCCACCCAGAAACAATAATGACTCAACCGGTCACTCCTATATTTGAATGAGTTTTAGATTCCCAACAATATATTAAGCCTGCAAAAGTGGCGCTGGGATACAACCTCTCATCAGCAGGTAAGTGGGGTACTCTAACTTTGTGAAATACTACTAATAGTACTATAGTACTATTGGAAGGTTTTATTTTTGTAATTTTTTCCCTGTTTTTATTATTTTATTATATATTATTATATATATTATATATATATTATAAAATATGTATATATTATTATGTTATCACTCAGCCATAAATTTAATTCATTTTTAATCTATTTTTAAATTTTATATTTGATATTGTATTGTTTTTAGTTGGGCTGTGCACCGCCCCGAGTCCCAATTTTGGGAGAGGGGGTGATATATAAATTAAATAAATAAATAAATGAAATAAATATGGGAAAGTGGAGTCATTGTAGGTATTAACTACACAGCAATAGTGCTTGGACTTATATGCCGCTTCACAGTGCTTTACAGCCCTCTCTAAGTGGTTTACAGAGTCAGCCTATTGCCCCCAACAATCTGGGTCCTTATTTTACCCACCTGGGAAGGATGGAAGGCTGAGTCAATTTTGAACCTGGTGAGATTTGATCTGCCAAATTGCAGGCAGCCAGCAGGCAGCAGGAGTAGCCTGCAGTGCCTCATTCTAACCACTGTGCCACCACGGCTCTTACAGGTAGTCCTGAACTTGCAATCATTCATTTAGGAAATGTTTGAAGTTAAAACGGCACTGAAAAAAGCAACTTAGGCTCGCTACCATTACAGCATCCCCATGGTCCTGTGATCAAAATTTAGGGGCTTGGAAAACTGACATATGTAATAGATGGGGTTTAACTCACTTTTGAAGCTCAATTCTAGTGGTGAGTCAAGAACTATCTGTATTAGGAAGGCGGTTTAAGGGAGGAATAGTGGTGACCAAATATGAGGAATTCCGTCTTTCTGGTTAAAGTGGAAACCAAGCAACTATTTATCTGTTTCTTATTTTCTGCTGCAGCTGCCAAAAAGGCCAACACAGTCCTAAGTTGTACTAATATAGGGATAGACTCAAGAGTCCATGAACTGTTAATACTACTTTATAATCCCATGGTAAGAGCACAGTTGGCATATTGGCTCCCATTTTGATTGCCCTGATATTTAAAAGAGGTTGAGACTCTAGAAAGAGTGCAGAGAAGAACAACAAAGACGATTAGGGAATGGAAGTTAAAACATATAAAGAACGGTTGCTGGAATTGGAAAATTCTAGTCTGATGAAAAGAAGGACTAGGAGTGACATGATAGCAGCGTTTTGATATCTCAGGGGCTGCCACAAAGAAGAGGGAGTCAAGAACCTGAAAACAGGACAAGAAGCAACGGGTGGAAACTAATCAAGGAGAGAATCAATTTAGAACTAAGGGGGAATTTTCTGACAGTTAGAAAAAATAACCAGGGGAATCTTTTGCCTTCAGAAGTTGTGGGTGCTGCCCCAACACTTTTAGGAAAAGATTGGACAGTCACTTGACTGGACTGGACAAGTAGTATAGGGTCTCCTGCTCCATCAGGGGGTTAGTCTAGAAGACCTCCAATGTCCCTTTCAACTCTTGTCATTCTGTTGTCTCCAGAAGATTATATAACACAGACACTTCTTCTGGGAACACATCTTCCAAAATTCCCAAATGGATGGGGTTTCTATCTCATAACAGATGGAAAGGACCAAGCTGGGGAAAATTCTATAGCAGGTAATTCCCTGGAAACCTGACAATAATCTGAGATTTATTTTTTTTTCTCAAAAGAATGTGCATATCAGAATCCATTCTCAACAATGTTCTATCTCTCTGTTAATACAGCCTAGGACTGTGTTGGCTTTTTTTTTTGGCAGCTGCAGCACAGTGCAGACTCCTATTTAAGTGACTGTCTACTAGGACTCCAAATTCCCTCTCACAATTATTGCTAATATCATAACTGTTTACGCTGGTCACCTCATGTTGGAAGAAATATCCTTCTGGGTTCAGTTCCAAGTGGGGAAGACAGACACTGGAAACAAGGAGACTGCTTGGAAAGATGGTTTAATGGTGGACAGGACCACATGCCTTGGGTGAAGAAAGAAGGAAAAAAGGGCCGAGATGCTGAGAGACCCTTCCAGGATGCTGAGAGATCCTTAGTTTTATACCCTCTGTTGAGCCCCACTTTAGTGTTTTCTGTTCCTGTGCAAGGAATGTATCCCATTGGCTGTCAGACTTCCAGGGGTGGGGGTCTTAGCTAACTTTGTAGGCTTTGTCTGGACCACATGGCTTCACCTGAGTGCTGGCTGATGCAATCTTCCCAGGCCAGGTGGTGAGATGGGCAGAGGCCTTTGTTATGTAGAATACTCTGGCCTAGGCCTTAATAGCCCAAAAGTGAGGGTCAGCTTCTGCTTCTGAGGTGAGTTTCTGCTTCCGAATTTCTACTATTCTGCCTTTTTAATATATCCTAAAATATTTCATTTTCCTAGGAGAGGGGTGGGTGCTAACTTCCAACACTCCGAAGTTACCATTTGAGGGGCATGTTTGGGGGATCTCTAGGGGCTTCATCCAAGGATTTCTGGCACCGGGTGTAAATCTAGGCCTCTAAATAGATATAATCCCCTCAAATGTTAATATGAGCTTTAATCAATTACAGCTTGAGCAATTTGCCTCTGAATAAAATAGTGAATTTGAATAAAAAGAGGAAACATCCTTTAAAAAAAAAAGATAATTGAATGCTCTTATCATGGCAGGCATTTTTTTTTTTTTAAAGCATTTTGAGTTGTGCATGAGGGAAAATGGTTTTGATTGATTTTGGAGCAGCTCCATGAACCAATGAATTGAAGAAAATGTTGCCACCCTAATAGAAGGAAGAAATATTTTTTAAATTAGCCACAGCTGGTGTGAAACAATAACGAGCGTTTTGAAGCCGTTCCACTCATGTTAAAATGGGTTGCTTCATTTAATCAATCTTTTCATCAAAATAAATGAGAAAAACCAAAGTTTCTCTTCTCCCTGCAAATCCCCACCTCACCCTAAAAAATATTTCAAGGGATTGAGAACAGCAGGAAAAAAGATTGGAGATTAAGGTCCAACCCAGTCTGGTTTTTGCTAACTCTATAATCAGAAATACATCCCATTGAATTGAATGGGATTTATTTGCAAGTGGATATATTGGGAATAGCTGAAAAATCCACCAGCAATATAGTATATGTGTTCTTGTGTGTGTGGTGTGGTGTGTGTGTGTGTGTTTATTTGTGTGTGTGTGTGTGTGAGAGAGAGAGAGAGAGAGAAACCATTTTTCAAATTGCTTCTTGAATACCATATTGATTTTACACTGCTTCGTACCACTGTTCTTTACAACTTTATCATATCTTTTTATAATTTCAGGATTTCAGAATAACAGGCAGGGAGAGGTGGGTGGTTCCTGTTTATGGACATTGTAGTACAAATGGCTTTTTTCTTTCTTTCTATAGTTTGGATATTGTTTGTCCCCCTTTTATTATTTTTATAAATAACTCAAAAAGCTGAACATGCCAAATATTTTGTCCTTCTCCTGGTGGACCTGGGGCTTACCTCACAGGGTTGTTGTTGAGGGGAAAATAGAAGGAGGGAAAAGTCTTGGATATGCCTTGGGGTATTTAAGAAATTATAAAGGTGGGATAAAAATAAAGTGCCTATTGAATTTTTACCTTCACTCAATTCCTCATCCTTAATTACCATTTTCTCTCTCTCTTTTTTGCATAGCCATGGGGATATGCAGGCTGCTGCCACTAGCCATAGGGCTGGCTTTACTCACAGGTGAGCAAGAAATAATCTCAAAATGAAAGTCTACACACGCCCTGGATTCACGAATCAGATGAATAAATTGCAAATTGAATTTAGGTAAAACTCCAGAGCAGATTCACATCACAGAGTCAGGAAAGAAAATAGCTCTGGGATTTGAGTTGCAGTAAGTGCATAAGTCTGCCAAGACATTAAACTATCCTGGCTGATATGCGTTGAAGATATATGAACTCTCGGAAACCAGAAATTCTGTGAAATACTTTAATCTAGAGATAAATTATTATGCATTGAAAACATTCACAGGTGAACCTTCTTCTCGGTGTGTTTGCTAAATATTTTAGGGAGATAATCAGTTTAAATTGTTCTAATTGTGGAATGCTCATAAATATGTCAAGTATAAATATGTTGATTTGTAGAAGTAAAGAGTAGGGTTCCTGAAACAACCCTGCTTTGTGCAACAAAAAAATGGAATTAAAGCACCCCGAACAGATGGCTGTTTGGCCTCTGCATGAATGTACCTGGTAAAGAGAAACCCATCAAATCCTCTTAGTAATTAATTCCTCTGTAAAACCACTCAGGAATTTTACTTTAGACATTCAACAGAAATCTGTATTTCAGTAGCTTAGACATATTATTCTGTTTCCAATTTCCTGAGCTGATAGAAAACACACCTTAAACGGTTTCTCTGTCGTGTTCGTGTGAAAAGATCACCGTCTAACAGAAATGATTACTCTTGTCTCAGAATTACTTAGTTTAGTGAGATTTATGAAATTGATACGTGTGTCCCTTTTGCACACAAAATCCTCCAGGCTGCTCACCTGAACATGTCATTTAAAAGAAGAGGCTAAAAGATGAGGCACAGCAACATTTACAAAAATGTGTAAGCTGCCCAGAGTCGGTGACATATCATTTTAATTATTATTATTAGAAACCCACATTAAATAAGTTAAGAACTAGTTAAAAACAGCCATCGGAGGACTATTTATCCCGTTTTGGAACTACTGGCCATGTAACAGCTTGAAAACACCAATCTTAAGCCAGGAATGTCAAATCTGTTTTGACTGAGGATGTCAAATAGCATACTAGGGATTGCATTTCAGAACAGTACACATGTCTTGGTTGATGAAATGGATGAAAACAACAAAAAGCTTGATTAAATTTCAGTTAGATGCAATTGCTGTAATTGTTCCTCATGTATTTAGTAATTTCTCCTTTCTGACATATCAATATTATAAATCTGTGACTGCTTTGGGGATGATGGGACTAATTTACACCCCAGATGTTGAAAGGATTACAGTAGGCCAGGTGCATCCAACCTTGGCAACTTTAAGATTTGTGGATTTCGATTCCCAGAATTCCCCAGCTAGCATAGAATTCTGGGAATTGAAGTCCACATGCTGGCTGAGGAATTCTGGGAGTTGAAGTCCACAAGTCTTAACATTGTCAAAATTGGACACCTCTTCAGTAGGCCATTTTGCCCTTCTCTAAGATTTTGCAAAATCTGTATTCTGAGACTAAACTCAACCAGATTATTGAATTAACTCATGTTGGAGGTTTGTATGATATCCTGAACCATCAACAAACTAAATGGGATGGGTTCACACAACAATCTGCCCCTCCCTGAAGTAAGAATTATTAACGTTCAGCAAGCTTAACTCTTGTGTAAAAGGAGGAATTAGGTTTTCACCTGATATGGTTAAGCATGTTGTATGACCCCCATTCAATGAAAGGACATTTCAGATTATGCAAACCTTGCTTTGTTTTGCTACCTGGCTCTCATTTTTCTGTGTATTTCCCTTCCTTGTAGGTCTCCATGCTGTAGTACCTACTGGCCAGGAATTCATCACTGCCTTCATGCAAAATTATCGGTTAGACTATTCAGAGGCTGAATTTCAACTTATCATCTCTGGCAATGTTCCCTTCACTACTGTTAACGTCTTAGTCTATAAATCCACCTTCCGGAAAACGTTCACTCTTTCCCCAGGACAGACCGCGATAGTGAAGTTTCCTACTTATGTAGAGATGGTTGGCACCATTAAATCCTGCCACACTGTCTTGGTGACAGCCAATCAAAATATCTCTGTGGTGGCCTCGAGCTCAAAGAAAAATTCAGCTGACACCACAGTTGTCTATCCTATCCAGACTTTAGGAATGGTGTATTATGTTCTCACACCTTTGATACATATCTCCAAAATGTACAAGGAGTTCTCTGTCGTTGCATGGCATAAGAGCACCGACATAGAGATCCATCTCAAGGGAACTGTGAGATTCCAAAACCGCATTTATCCTGCAGGCAGCAAGCTGCATGTTACCCTTCTCCCCTATGAAGCCATCCAGCTTCAGAGCTACCAAGATCTCTCTGGTACACTTGTTAGAGCAACACACCCGGTAGCCGTGTTAAGTGGGCACAACTGTGCCCAAGTGAACACCGAATGTAGTCATGTGGTAGAGCAACTGTTACCAGTGCAAAGCTGGGGCCGTTCTTTCTTTATCCTTCCTCTTCCCTTCCAAACTCAATATGATATTGCGTATGTAATAGCCTCCCAAATAACCACAGTCACCTGTGTCTCTGGTGGCACCCACAAAAGTTATTACCTCAAGTCTGGACAGCTGCTTCATCTGAAAGTCACACAATCAAGGCCCATCTACATCACGGCCAATGTTGGCATCCAGGTCTTCTTTTTCTCTCCTGGTGGTACCCATTTGGGCCACACATTTCACCCTTTCTTTCTGACCATCCCTGATGTTCTCAGCTACTGCGCATCCTACTCTTTTAAGAATAAGGTGGGCTTTGACAATTATGCCCTCATCCTTGCTAAGACAGATGTGGTTGATGAGTTCATCATGGATGGGCAAGCTTTGGGAGGGATCACTTGGAAAAAGATTACAGGAACAGAGTATTCATGGAGTGAGTACAGATTTGGGAAGGAAGGATTTATCCATTCCATAGGACATCCGGGTAGCCCCTTTAGCCTGCTAAATGTGGGCATTGCTGAGAGGAGGAGCTACGGAGCAGTAGGAGTCTGCAAAAAAGGTGAGTACTGGACACTCTACAGGTCTGAGTGATTAAAGGTGTTACCGATATCATCGTAGAGTGGAAGATGACGACAATAATGATGATAATGATGATGGTGGTGATGATGATGATGATAAAATTTATTTGCCACCCATCTCGCCATGACTGTGATGACCTGGGTGTGGCATGAAGGCAACACAGTCAAATGAGCAACGAGTCCCTTTATTATCTCCCAACTTTGCCCCCAATGTCCAGGTTACCTTCTGACTGGAGAAAAACTCTCCCAGGAACAGACTTTGCAAAAAATTAAGTCCAAAACGTGAGCAATACCAACTGTAACTTAAAGTCCAAACAAGCCAAACCGAGGTAATTAGTTTGGCAGGGCAGGAGCAAGAATTTCAGGCTTGAAGGCACGGCAAAATTCACACGATTAGGAAGACGCCAGGAACACAGATAAGCCATGACAACACAGGATAAAGTCACATTTGCTGCCAGCAGCCTGCCACATGCAGCCTGCCTTTCTTATCAATTGTCTTCCCAGTTGTGGCTAATGAAGGCAATCAGGGCCCTTTCCTCCCCTGTTAGCCATACAACCCATGTTGCTCTCTTTTCCGTTCCTCCCTGTGTGCCCGAGGATGAAGAGGGGGTGTGCCTGGTTGATCCTCTGAACTCCCTCTCCCTTGTTCTATCTCTTCCCTGCTCTGCCCAGCCAGACTTTGCCCTTCCCCAGTCTCCTCCACAGCCAATGGAGCCATACTCTCATTCCCTGTCAGCTGTCCAGCTTCCTCCTCGGATTCAGACTCTGACAGGGGCATGACAGTGACGCTACTCTAGGTGGCTCACAACCATTTTAAAAAATGAAGAAATAAAAAAGGAAGTTAAACAAAACAAAAGAAAAATAGAACAATAAAATAACCAAGAAAAAAGAAACCAAAAAATCAACATGATTAAGTAAAAAAATCAAGATGGATGAGTGGGGAGCAGATGAAGGAGTGGGGGGAGGTGGTGTCTCCTATTGATGTAACAGCCACCTCCTGAGTTGAACTCCTCCATTGGATTACTAGGCTATCCTGCAGAACTCGGTCTTTAGGCTCTTATGGAATGACAAGAGGTTGAGGGTGGATCTTATCCTAGAGGGCTCAGTGTTCCAAAGGGTGGGTACTGCAGCAGAGAATGTTCTTCTGGATCCCAAGAGTCAGAGTTCTTTGACCAAAGGAATCTGCAATAGGCCCTCTCTACCATCCCAAGTAGGATTGGGATAGACTTAGCAGGACAATACGGTTCATCAGGTAGCCTGGATCTATGCCATTAAGTAACATGCTGCCTTTTGTCATCTAGAAGCTCAGCCTGTTCCCACAAGTACGCCTATACAGTGCCGGAAGAAGGAGACTTATAAAATACAAAATGGCCAGAAAGTGTGCGTGCCTCAATCTTCTGCCATTTGCTGGGCTCGGGGTGACCCCCATTACCAGACGTTTGACATGCGGAAATATGACTTCATGGGGACCTGCACCTATACCGTAGCCAAGACCTGTGGACCAGACACAACCCTCCCGGCCTTCCATGTTACCATTAAAAATGAGAATCGGGGCGTGAAGACTGTGTCCTACGTTGGCTTGGTGACGGTCCAGGTCTACGGATATGTCATAGCGGTAGCCAGGAAGGAACATGGATTTGTGCGGGTAAGGACGGCGACATTTCTTCCTCTTCATTAGACATGCAAGGGTCCAGATCATACTGCAAGACCTTTTGTGTTATCAAGGAATAAATACCATTGGAATGTCTTTGAATATTAGTTGCTTGGGTTGGAAGTTACGTTGTTGGTTTGAGCTTCAAGCTTGATTGTTGCAAATGTTTCATCCCTGTTCAAGGAGACATCTTCAGTGCGCTTTGGACTGTGCTTCTCTGGGGGAGCCCTGGCCTTTAAATATCTTTCTGAGTCCTGATCTGATTTCAGGTTGTGTGATTGGCTGGATGTATTTGCTCAGTCATAGTCCTTGGTTTTAAGTATCCTCTGTGGGATGTATATAAGTGCTAGTGTTGTATGTCACGGTCAGGTTGATTTGATTGGCTGCATGTGATGTGGTCTGATTTCTTGTGACCTGTCAAGTTACAACTTTGTTTGCAGTGTGGCTGTTCGTTGGTCTTTAAGCAACATCAACCACGATCCCAAAGGCAGCATTTGAAAACCCTAACCCTAATCCGAGGTGATATTCAGCTGGTTCTGACCAGTTCTGGTGTACCAGTATTGAAAATTTTGACTGGTTCAGAGAACTGGCAAATACCACCTCTGGCTGCCCCCCCAGCCCCTGCCCTTACCTCTCACCTATCCTACACTCAGCTGTTTATTAGCTCAGCTGATTCACGCGGCAGTGCCTCAGCACAGTTCACCTTTGTTGATAAATAGGGCAGTCTCTGAGCCCCTTTTGCACGTGTGTGAAACATGCATTTGGCGTGGGAACATTAAGGCATGCCTGCATAGTTCACCAGCATTGATGCAGAGAGCAGTGTCCGAGCCCTGCACATGCACGCACGAAGCGAGCTCTCCAAACCAGTAGGCCCTAACCCTAGAAGTAGGCCTCTGACCCTAACCCTAACCACCACCAGAGAACAAGAAGGTTCTAAAGTTGCCTAAAGGTGAGAAACACTGGCCTAAGACAACCTCTGTGTAACTCACACACTTTCCAGACATGCGGACCAAAATTCTCTACCATGTTCAGGTTAACTTGAGGAGTCCAGAAAACTGAAACTCACACAAATGGCAGTTATCCAGATTGGGGAAGGAGAGTTAGTCAGGCAGCAAAAATGGAAAATGTATCAAGCTGTTATTATATGGGTTAGTAAACTGTATTTTGGGTTATATTCTACCTGTGATTAAATAGCACATCCCTTCTCTCACTTACAAGTTAAGCAATTTAAATTTGCCTCTTGGTTCTCAAGAAGTAAGCACGTGCATTTTGAATTAAAAAACATCCCCCATCCTTGGAGAAGCAGATCTTATTTTTACAGACAGTCCTTGACTTACAACACAACAGTTCAATTAGTGACTGTGCAAAGTAACCACATCACTGAAAAAAATGACTTAGGATCTTTATCACTTTTCAAACTGTTGTAGCCTCTCCATAGTCACATGATCATAATTCAGAGACTTGGCAACTGACTCATATTTATGACGGTTGCAGTGTCCTGGGATCATGTGATCCCCTTTTGCGACCTTCTGACAAGCAAAAAGTCAATGGGGGAAGCCAGATTCCCTTAACAACTGTGTTACTAATTTAACAACTGCAATGATTCACTTAACAAGAGGTGGCAAGAAGGATCAAAAAATGGGGTGAAATTCACCTCTGTCTCACTTAGCAATAGAAATGTTGGCCTTAATTGTGGTCGTAAGACGAAATATTACCTGTATTTCTACTGTCTTTAATTTTGAATATTCAACGTATTTCCAGGAGACTTGAATTCACACCAAAGCCAAGTCTAATTTTTCAAGGAAGTAGTTTGTGTTTCCTAGGACTCCACCCTTTCTTGATTTTGGCAACTCCACCAAGATTTATTTATTTTTTATCTTCAGCAAATGTTTTAGATCCTAAAATAAAGTTGATTATAATACAATGTCATAGATAATGTAGACACATGATCCCATTTATTTATTTATTTTATTCAATTTATATACCACCCTTCTCCCGAAGGACTCAGGGCGGTGCACACCCTACTAAAACAAAACATATACAAAAGTTAAAATAGAATTAAATAAGGGCTGCTACCGAATCTAAAATCCCAACCTTAAAATTCATTACTTAAACCCCATTAAAATTAATTTAAGATCAGCCCAGGCTGGCCTGCTCAAAGAGCCAGGTCTTCAAACCATGCCTGAACACCCTGAGGTCAGTGGTCGTTCTCAACTCAGGGGGGAGCCTGAGAGCGGGTGCCCCCACAGAGAAGGCCCTGTTCCTCGGGATCACCAGGCGGCACATAGAGGCCGTCGGGACCCGAAGGAGGCCCTCCCTGTGGGAGCGCACAGGTCAGTGGGAG
This sequence comes from Bungarus multicinctus, assembly GCA_023653725.1. NCBI lineage: Eukaryota > Metazoa > Chordata > Lepidosauria > Squamata > Elapidae > Bungarus > Bungarus multicinctus. The sequence goes on along the minus strand of CM042835.1, from coordinate 10,424,715 downwards.
ACTACCGGCAGAACGCGGTCTTGCAGATAGCCTGGTCCGATGCCATGGAGCACTTTAAAGGTCAAAACCAGAACCTTAAAGCGCACCTGGAAGGCCACCGGCAACCAATGCAGCTCACGCAGGAGAGGCGTCACATGAGAGCTTTTAGACGCCCCCATAAATACCCGCGCGGCCGCATTTTGTACCAGTTGCAACCTCCGGGTGCTCCCCTGGGGGAGCCCCATGTAGAGGGCGTTACAGTAATCCAGGCGGGAAGTAACCAGGGCATGAGTGACCGTGCGTAAGGCGTCCCGATCAAGAAAGGGCCGCAACTGGCGCATCAGGCGAACCTGATGAAAAGCCCCCCTGGAGACGGCTGTAATATGATCTTCTAATGACAGCCATACATCCAGGAGGACGCCTAGATTGCACGCCTCTCTGTGGGGGCTAAAATCTCACCCCTAATAGCCAGCGATGGAGTCAGCTGATTATATTGGGATGCCGGAAATCACAGCCACTCAGTCTTGGAAGGGTTGAGTCGAAGCCTGTTCTCACCCATCCAATTCCGCATGGCCTCCAGGCACCGGGACATATCCTCCACAGCATTGTTGGGGTGGTTTGGGGTAGAGATGTAAAGCTGAGTGTCATCCACATAAAGATGACACTTTACTCCAAAACCACGGATGATCTTCCCCAGCGGCTTCACATAAATGTTGAACAAAAGAGGGGAGAGGACCGACCCCTGAGGCACCCCACAAATGAGGGGCCTAGGGGTGGACCTCTCCCCCCCGTCAACACAAATTGCAAGTGGTCAGAGAGGAAGGAGGAGAACCACTGCAAAATGGTACCTTCAATTCCCAACCTCTCCAGCCGCTACAATAAGATACTATGGTCGATAGTATCAAAAGCCGCCGAGAGATCTAATAGGACCAGGACAGAGGAATAACCTCTGTCACGGGCCCTCCAGAGATCATCAACCAACGCGACCAATGCTGTTTCAGTACTGTGCCCGGGCCTGAAGCCTGATTGGAAGGGATCTAAATATATCGTTTCCTCCAGGTACTGAGGGAGCTGAAACGCCACCACACTCTCCACAACATTTGCCACAAAGGGGAGGTTGGAGAATGGACGATAGTTATTCAAAAGTGCTGGGTCCAGGGCAGGCTTCTTGAGGAGAGGCCGCACCACTGCCGTTTTCATTCTCTCCCAAACATGGAAACTGGTGGAGCATGTAAATATTATACATAATATTTCAAATGTTACTGACTCTTGGTCAATATTTTTGCCCAATATAATGTGATCAGTCAATTGGCAATAGAGTAGAGTAGAGTAGAGTAGAGTAGAGTAGAGTAGAGTAGAGTAGAGTAGAATAGAATATATTAGCATAGAATAGAATAGAATAGAATAGAATAGAATAGAATAGAATAGAATAGAATAGAATAGAATAGAATAGAATAGAATAGTGATGACCTGGGGCATGGCACAAAGGCAACACAGTCAGTTAATCAATAAGAGTCCCTTTGTTAGCTCCAACTTTGCCCCCAGTGTCCTGGTTACCTTCTGGGCTGGAGAAAAACTCTCCCAGGAAGAGCCTTTAACTGCAGAGAATCAAGTCCAAAACATGGTCAACAAAACCTGCAACTATAAGTCCAATCAAGGCAAAATGAGGCAATTCAACGCAGTTGGAAAGATGCCAGGAACATAGATAAGCAAAGTCAACACAAGATAAACTCATATTCAATCTCAGCAGGTGTGGCTCATGAAGGGATCAAGGCCTTTTCCTCAGAAGTGGTATTCAGCAGATTCTGATCAGTTCTGGAGAACTGGTAGCGGAAATTTTGAGTAGTTTGGAGAACAGCAAACACCACCTCTGACTAGAGATTTTACAGTATCGTTCCCCTGCCACGCCCACCAAGCCATGCCCACAGAACCGGTAATGATGGAGCACCCACAGCTTCTGGAGGCAAGCTGTTCCACTGGGTAAATTGTCCTCCCTATTAGGAAGTTTCTCCTTAATTCCAGGTTGCTTCTCTCTTTGATCAGTTTCCAACCATTGTTTCTTGTCCTGCCTTCTGGTGCTTTGGAGAACAATTTGACTCCCCCCCCTCTTCATTGTGGCAGCCCCTCAAATACTGGAATATTGCTCTCATGTTGCCCCTAATTCTTCTTTTCTTTAGACTAGTCAAACCCATTATCTTTAGTACTACAATAGTGATAGGGATGAAATCTCACAAGTAGACCATAGGATTCCTTGGCAAAGAATCCAAGTATAATTCTTAGAATTCCTAGTTAGAAGAAGCATCTATGTTTGAAACCATGGACAGATAATACGATAAAGCATTAGAGAGCTCTATCTTTTTTTTCTTATAATTTCCTTTCCGTATGAAATTCTGCTGGGAGAGATGAAATGACACGACTGAAAGCATCACTTTTTTCCCAAAAGTATGTGTATGTAGAAATCTAAACGAAGGCTAGATTAGAACATTTGTCCTTGAGGTGCTAGTTTTCTGTGAGTAAGAACTGGAGCCTTTAAAAAAGAAAAATCTAAAGAGATCAAAATTGCACTTTTTCTCATCTGCATTCTGCATCTGTATGCTTCTCTTTCTGAGCATCCTTGCAGGATTCTAGTCCTGTTTTTGGCATGAGAGCTTTGTAGGTGTCTTTATTCTTTCACCAGGAGAGTGTGAGTTCTAATCCTGCCTTAGGTACGAAGGCTTTCAGCCTAACTCACCTTGAAGGGTTGTGAGGAAAATAGGAGAGGAAGAGGTATTAGGTGTGTTTGCCACTTTGAGTTATTTATAAAAATAATAAAATCAGGGGAGGGAGGGAGGGAAGGAGGGAGGAAGAAGGAAGAGAGGAAGTGAGGAAGGAAGAAAAAGGAAGAAGGGAAGGAGAGAGGGAGGAAGAGGAGGGAGAAAGGAAAGCAGATGGGATTGGAGAAAGAGGAAGGAAGGGAGGAAGGAGTGGGAAGAAGGGAGGAAGGAAGGAAGGAAGGAAGGAAGGAAGGAAGGAAGGAAGGAAGGAAGGAAGGAAGGAAGGAAGGAAGGAAAAGGAAGAAGGGAGGGAGGGAGGGAGGGAGGGAGGGAGGGAGGGAGGAAGGAAGGAAGGAAGGAAAAGAAAGAAGGGAGGAAGGGAGGAAGAAAGGAGGGAGGGAGGAAGAGGAGGGAGAAAGGAAAGCAGATGGATTGGAGAAAGAGGGAGGAAGGGGAGAGAGGGAGGGAGGGAGGAAGAAGGAAGGAAAAGGAAGAAGGGAGGAAGGAAGGAAGGAAGGAAGGAAGGAAGGAAGGAAGGAAGGAAGGAAGGAAGAAGGGAGGGAGGGAGGAAGAGGAGGGAGAAACAAAAACAGATGGATTGGAGAAAGAAGGAGGAAGGAAAGAAGGAAGCAAGGGATTTCTTATGCATATTGCGTAGGTGAGTGGTTTGTAAGTGTGGATGTTCTTCATTTAAACAGTGGTTCATCCTTTGAGTTGCATCCATACCTGAATGTATCTTTATTCAAAGTGTATTATCTTCTTAACACATGTATTGCACCAGGTGAACAACCAACGCTTCCGACTGCCCATCGTCCTGATCAAAGATAAACTATGGGTCTTCCAAAGCGGGTCCTTTGCCATCATTGAGACGGACTTTTCACTGAGGGTGGCCTACGACTGGAACAGCAACTTTGCAGTGAAGATCTCCAGCAGCTTCTTTGAGAATGTGTGTGGCCTGTGTGGTGACTATAATGGAAAACCTGATAATGACTTCAGGATCCCCAGTGGATCTTTGGCTCCGGGCCCCGTGGAATTTGGGCAGAGTTGGAAAGTGGAGGACGGAGACCCATTGTGCTGGAGTGACTGCCATGGAAAGTGTACGAAGGTCAGCAAGGAGAAACTCATTGAATACAGAGGTGAAACCTTTTGTGGCTGGATCAGTAAAAAAGGCGGCCCATTCAGCAAATGCCATTCTTTGGTTGAACCTGGCATCTTTGTGGAAAATTGTGCCTATGACCTCGTTGTCTATGAAGGTCATAGAGAGGCCTTGTGCCAAGCACTGACGAGTTATGTGGATGCCTGCCAGCAAGAAGGTGGAGTTGTGTTAGACTGGAGGAACCTCGTTGGATGCCGTGAGTAGAAATTCCTTGTTTATGGTAGCTTTCCTCCAGATCAGGGTTGGGCAACTATGGGAACTTTAGGCCGGTGGGCTTCAACTCCCAGAGCATGGCTGGCTCAGGAATTCTGGGAGTTGAAGTTCACAGCTCATAAAGTAGCCATATTGCCAAATCTTACTCTAGATCAGGGGTGTCAACCCTCATTGAGGGCCACATCAGGGTTGAGTTTGAACTCATAGCCTGAGGTGGGGGTGGCCAGAGTGGGCGTGGCCAGGGGTGGGATTCAAATTTTTTAACAACTGGTTGGTGGGCGTGGCTTAGTTGGTGGGCGTGGCTTGGCGGTCATGTGACTGGCTGGGTGTGACCAACTCAATATCACTCACATCAAGGCACGCATCTCCTCGCCTGGCCTCTCATGACTGTGGGGATGCTGCAACAGTCGTAAGTGTGAAAAATGGTCATAAGTCACTTTTTTCAGTGCCATTGTAACTTTGAATGGTCACTCCACATGAGCAAAGTACCAGCAAAGGAGGGAAAAAAAACTCCAGAGAAGTTCCAGAGACAGGAAGTCTAGTCCTGCCAAGAATGTAATAAGGGTTAACGGAGAGGCAGTTTCTGTAAGCAACACCAGAATGTTTCCTTCCTGCCTTCCTTACAGGATTAGGCCAGTAATTTCTTCTAACAACCGGTTCTCCGAACTGCTTAGAATGTTAATAACCGGTCCTAGCAAATAGGTGCGAACTGGTAGAATCCCACCCCTTGGCGTGGCCAGCTTGATGTCACTTGTGTTGGGGGCACCTGCGGTGGCTGAGCACTGTGCCAGTGAAAATGGGCTGCTGAGCTCCATTTTCGGCTGCGACGGCCTCCTGCAACCCTCTGCCAGTGAAAACAGAGATTGAGAGGGCTGCACACGGCCCTCCCAAGCTCCATTTTGTGCTGGTAGAGGCACTTCAGGCCGGTTCTTCACCAGGGTGGCCCCACGGGCCAGATCTAAGCAGCCTGCAGGTTGAATCTGGCCCCTGGGCCTTGAGTTTGACACCCCTGCTGTAGATCATGGATTGATGGGAACTGTAGTTGTAGTAAAAGGCCTGGGTGGAGTCAAGAGAAGAATCAACCTGGAATTGTTACGTTCCCACAAGCGGTGCATGTCTAACCCGTCATAAATTCAATTAACTCTTATTTAGCACCAGTTTAGTTCTAGTTGACTAGATTCTTGAGTATAGATATGAACAATAAACCAGCTTAACTGTAATCATGTGGTCCTGGCTGTAGTCTAGAATACCTGAAAGGAGCCCCAGTTGAGAAAAACTCACTTGAAACTTTGCCCTACAGTGAGATAAATATAATAATAAAGCATCTTAACAGTGATTTAGCAAGCCCAGCCTTTCTCCCTCTTGTGGGGTGTCTAACTGCAGACCAACTTCAATTAATTTCTATTTCTCCCCATACCAGCTCATTCATTTCCATATCTTTTTGAAAAGGCTACCCAAATTCACCGGAGGCAAATTTATCAGTAGGTATCAGAAATGAGGAATAATGGGACATTCATGGTCAATGACTCCCATACCTTTGAGATTTTGGGGGGGGGGGTGGGGAGATGGAGAGAGAGATTGCCCTTTTGCCTAATTCTTATCTTTTGAACTCGGCACACATCCATCACTGTCACGCTGAGAACATCGGCAGTTATCCCGTGTAGCATGTGAATTCTTTAGCATACGCCACATTTTTTTTAAAAAAGCTCACCTTTTCATTTTGCAGTAAAGCTCATAGGAAACAGGAGTCAGGGAAATTATTACCCTGCTAAGAAGATTTGATCTTGGGAATGGGCAGCCTCACCCTTAGTTAGTTTATGAAAGAGCATAACAGACATTCTCAAAATTCTAAGTCTGCTTATAGCTCGGAAATTTTAGAAATTTGCGTCCTAGAGTAGTGATCCCCAACCTTTCCAGTTTTATGGACTGGAGAGAGAGGGGGTGGTTATGTGTATGAGTAGCATGTGTGCCGGAAGTGGTATTCAGCAGCTTCTGATCAGTTCTGGGGAACCGGTAGTGGAAATTTTGAGTAGTACGGAGAACTGGCAAATGCCACCTCTGACTGGCCCTGCCCCCATCTATTCTCTGCCTCCCGAGTCCCAGCTGGGTCTCCTTTTGTTGCCCTACACAGGAGAATGGAGCTGGAAAGCAGGTTAGTGGGGTGGGGAGGGAATGGGATTTTGCAGTAACTTTCTCCAGGGGTGGGATTCTACCAGTTCCCTCCTATTCGCTAGAACCAGTTGTTAACATTCTAAGCAGTTCGGAGAACCGGTTGTTAGAAGAAATTACTGGCCTAATCCTGTAAGGAAGGCAGGAAGGAAACATTCTGGTGTTGCTTACAGAAACTGCCTCTCCGTTAACTCTTATTACATTCTTGGCAGGACTAGACTTCCTGTCTCAGGAACTTCTCTGGAGTTTTTTCCCCCTCCTTTGCTGGTACTTTGCTTGTGTGGAGTGACCATTCAAAGTTACAATAATACTGAAAAAAGTGACTTATGACTATTTTTCACACTTACGACTGTTGCAGCATCCCCACAGTCATGAGAGGGCAGGTGAGGAGATGCGTGCCTCAATGTGAGTGATGTTGAGCTGGTCATGCCCAGCCAGTCACATGACCGCCAAGCCATGCCTACCACCTAAGCCACACCCACAGAACCGGTTGTTAAAAAATTTGAATCCCACCCCTGACCTTCTCCCTGGAGCGGGGAGGAATGGGGATTTTGCAGTATCCTTCCCCTGCCACACCCACCAAGCCACGCCCACCAAGCCACATCCACAGAACTGGTAGTAAACATTTTGAATCCTACCACTGGTGTGTGCATGCATTCACCTGCTCCTCATGCAAGTGGAGTTGCGTGCATGCACACACGCCACTTCTGTGGCCCGGTTCCAAACAGCCTACCGCCTGGTATCAGAATGCAGCCTGGGGGTTGGGAACTCCTGACCTAGAGAATCTGATTAAATTGAAACTTTTGGGCATGTGGGTACTCCAAAAATGGAATCATGTCAAAGAAGTAACGTATTAATAAAAATGGATTTTTACCATTTTTTCTCTCCTTCTTTTCTCATTTTTTTTTGTCCTCCAAATTGTTCTTTATTAGTTTTTTATCTTTTTTTTTAATTTTTATTTTATTAAATAAAATGTAAAATACAAAAAAGAAAAGAAGAAATTAAGGGAGGAAAAGGGAATGGGAAAAGGGGGTGTGGGATACAAGGGGGAAGAGAAAAAGAAAGAAAAGGGGGCATTGACTTCCAACTCCTCCTAGCCCCGTACTAGATAAACACACTCCAACCTTCACTTTTTGCTTTTGCACATTAATATATGACCAGCCATTTCTATAACACCAAATCTTTCTAATCAAGATCAAAGATTCATTTTCTTCACAAGCACAAATCTCAGAAATGATATCCAAATAAGAACACATTTTAGCTTAATTTACTTTATTGTCATTGCACCTCCTACAACGAAATCGAACACCATCTTCAGTGCACGCCATGACCATGAAAACAAACACAAACACACACCCTTCACACTCCACACATTGAACCGAAACCCCTGACACCACACCAACACTGCACTATACAGTAGAATATTTTCCTCTTTAAAGGAAGTGATCAAGTTAACCATTCCTGCTTTATCTTCCTCGCTGTGGAAAAAACGTGCATTTCTATTTGCGCCTAGTAACCTTTGTAAACTTGTCGCCATTTTTAACCAATTTTCCTCTCCTTCTTGTCTATAGCTTTCTCCTGCCCTGAGAACAGCGTCTATAAAATCTGTGGGTCAGTCTGTCCTGCTACTTGCAGTAAGGAACTTCTTCCACCCCACTGTTCTTCTTCGCAATGTGTGGAGTCTTGCCAGTGTAAGGATGGCTTTGTGATGGATGCTGGGAAGTGCATCCCACGAACTGCCTGTGGCTGCCTCTTTGAGGGCCACCTCTTGGCTCCCGGTGAGGAGATTCTGGGGAGACAGCACATGCACAAAGCGTTGCTCCTGCAACCCACAGACCAAGAAGGTGAAATGCCAGGTCACCAAGTGCAGCCAGGGGGAGCAATGCCAGGTGAAGAACGGCATCCAGAACTGCTATCCAGTGGGCTACGGAACTTGCTCTGCCATCGGCCACTCCCATTATCACAGCTTCGATGGTCACAGTTTTAACTTCCTGGGCACCTGTCTCTACAGATTTGCTGGGCTGAGTCAGAAGAGGCAAGGGTTGGTTGATTTCCAGATTTTGGTCCAGAATTCTCATCACGGGGGCTGGTCTGGGACCCCTAAAAGGATGGTCAAGATTGAAATCTACAACCAGGAGATAACTGTCAGCTGGGCATCTCTAGGAAGAATTATGGTGAGTTGAATCTTATGGGTTTCTTTTTTTATATGTATCATACTTTTATTAAAGATGACAGCTGAGAAAATTATAAATTAGGAAAAAATATAAAAGGAAAAATGAGAAAGGGCAGGAAAGCAAGATAAAGAGAAAAAGGAAAAAGAAATAGATAAAGTTATATATTGTGGTTCACCGGCAGCCTATGCAGATGGCAGAGGAATTGGACAGTGGGGAAGAATGGGGACCAGTCAGGGAGTCTGGAGACTCGGATTAGGGTCCTGTATCCAATGCAGGGATGGGGCCTGGACCATCTGGGAGTGGGGTGCTGCCTCCTCAGCCTTTGGAGTCTGGCAGCAGCGAGGCAGAGGACCCAGGGGAGCCTATTCCCAGTGCACATGTGCGCAGAGCTGCTAGAAGGCGAGAGCAGCTAAAACAAAAGGGGTGACTCAGGGGTAAGCCTGGGTGGTGATTACCCCTCCCATAAGGGCAGGCAAAGATGACGAGACCTTTGCAGGAAGCAAAGTTGTTCATTCAGTTCAGACTCATTCTTGAAGCTCTTTGTCCTTTGGTTGGTTTTTGTTCTAGTTTATTTGACACTTCTATTATCGGCAGCACTTCACAGGAAAGAAAGGTGGGTGCTTATCTCGAGGGACTGTTTGAGATTAATTACCAGCTGGGAATGAAAATAATTCCTAGCATTGCAATAAAAACAACACTTTGTTTTTAAAATAAGCGTGTGCATAATTACAGTCTCGGAAGCCTTGGTTAGTACAATATAGGAAATAAGTACATACATAGACTACTCAAGTTTTTAAAAAGGGGTTTTTCATTTAAGTCAAAACAAAATTAGACACTTATTTTCTAAGAACCTGAAGGAAAAAAATGTGTCCATTTAAACAGCTGTGATTGACTTACCACCAAATTTCTGGCAGGTGGTTCTTCACTGTCCCTTCTGTGTCTCTGCTTTCAGATTAATGGCCAGCTCATCAACCTGCCCTACAAGATGGGCCCAGATCAAATTGTCATCTACCAAAAGGGTTGGGACACGGTGATCCAAGCAGATTTTGGCCTCATGGTCACCTTCAACTGGCAAAGTCATCTCACAGTCACTGTGCCAACCACTTACCAAGGCTCCCTGAGTGGACTCTGCGGTAACTTCAACGGGGATAAACAAGACGACGTGACATTGATTAGTGGTGGGCAAGTCACCAAACTGACAGCTTTTGGGCAACTCTGGAAGGTGGCCGAGTTCCCTGGCTGTGGAGAAGTCAGCCCAAAGGTATGTCCAGACTTGCAAAGTGTGGCCCAGAAGCAACGAAGCATTAGCACCGAATGTGGACTCCTGGTGGACAAGAATGGCCCATTTAGGGAATGTCATGGCAAAATCAATCCAGAGATGTTTTTCCTCGACTGTGTATATGACTACTGCACATCTAACAGTCAAACATCTGCACTGGGCTACATCATCGCTGCTTATGCATCTGCCTGCCAAGTTGTGAGAGTGACCATTTATATTTGGAGGATCCATATAGTCTGGAGTAAGTAAGATTCCATGGGATCATTTGTCAAGAGATTTGCTCATTTGTTTAGCAAGTAGCCTCAGAGAACGTCTTTGCTCTGTTTTCCTCTCCACTCATTAAGTCCAGGGGCTGGGAGACTTTACATCTTTCTCATTTGACTGCTCCAGCTGTCCAGGTGATGCTTGGTTTCAATCAGTTTCTTGTGACTCTTAGGCTGGCTTTCTATAGGTTTAGCTGGAACAGCTTATTTAGATTTAGATGTCAACTCGTAAAGCATTCCTATGCCTGTTATAGAATTGCCATGAACAAGGGGAGGGGAAGGAAATCTGAAGGAGCAGTGTGGCAGCTTAAAACCAGAAATACATTCCAATACTTATCTTACAAAGTTTGTAGCTAAGCTACCGGGTCTTCTGCCTGTGAAAATCCTTAACTGGAGAACGTGATTGATGACACCCAGCCTGTGAACGTGCTTAATTGGAGTATCTGATTTATGACACACCACGGGGGAGGAGAGAAACAGGGTCACAGGTGACTGTAAATTATATATGCCAGAGTTGGCTACATATAGGTTAATGCCGGACATGTTGCTCCTAATAAATCTTTTGGTTTCTTTTGAAGCGTGGCTCAAGACTCATGATTCAATTAGGGCAATTGCCGGAATCCTGACATTAGAATTAGAATCTGGGTCTTCAGCCTGGGCCATGGTGGCCACTGACTTCAAGTTGGTCAATCAAAAGTAGTTAGAATATATTGGATTGGGGGTGGAGATACCAGATTTAATTGATTGATAGGCCACTTCAGTTAAATTCTGTAGCAGGAGAAGACATTGTCCTGGGGTCATTTTCTTAAAACAGTTCTCGTGCATGGTGGGGACAATATAGCTGATTAAATAAAACTCTCAAATTTTCCTCAGGAGAAAGTCTCCGGAGAAATTTCAACTCACTGATTAATTAAGCATCATCAAATTGCGGTCAACTCTTAACAACCACATAGATACGTTTTCTCCATGATACTTTAGCTCATTGGTTTCCCACGATTTGATATTTGAAATATTGGGTTTATAATGAATGGTTTATTCCAGTGTCTCCCAACTTTATTTTTATTTATTTGATTTGTCTAACTACTTTTGATTACAAGATAATAGGTATAAGTGTAAACATACTTATGAATACATGAAATGGATACATATAAGAAAAATAAAAAGAAACAATAGGACAGGGATGGTAGGTACGTTGGTGCGCTTATGCATGCCCCCTACAGACCTCTTAGGAAAGGGGTGAGGTCAATAGTAGACAGTCTAAGGTTAAAGTTTTTGAGGTTTGGGGAAGAAACCACAGAGTCAGGTAGAGTATTCCAGACATTGACCACTCTGTTGCTGAAGTCGTATTTCCTGCAATAAAGGTTGGTGTGGTTAACCTTGAGTTTGTATCTATTGTTTGCTCTTGTATTGTTATGGTTGAAGCTGAAGTATTCATTGACAGGTAAGACAATGCAATGTATGATTTTATATACTATACTTAGATCGGACCGAAGATGGCGTAGTTCTAGGTTTTCTGGGTCTAGAATTTCGAGTCTGGTGGCATAAGGTATTCTGCAATGAGTAGATGAGTGGAGAACTCTTCTTGTGAAATATTTCTGGACTTTCTCAACTGTGTTTATATCAGATACATAATGCGGGTTCCAGACTGATGAGTTGTATTCAAGTATTGGTCCAGCAAATGTTTTGTATGCTCCAGTTAGTAGTGTGATATTGCCGGAGAAAAAGTTACCAAGAAAAAACTTGCCAATTTCCAGGTGGTAGACTTCAGATCCCAAATTTTTCCAAACAGAATAGCCATTTGATGACAACTCTGGGAATTAAAGTCTGCACCCCTGAATGCTTATAGGATAGGAGACACTGCTCTAGATCTGCTTTCCTTCTGTCTTTCTCCCAGACTTCAGAATGCATCTGGAAGGCTATTTGAATTGCAGAAAAACAAAGGAACCAAACTTATAAATAGATGGTCAATATCTTCTCTTATTTTCCCATTTCAGAACGTGTATGTCCACCAAACAGCCATTATGAACTCTGTTCCAGAAGCTGCCAACAGACGTGCGATAGTCTCTATTCCTCTCTGCCCTGTTCCACTTACTGCACAGAAGGGTGTGTTTGTGACGAAGGATTTGTGCTCAGTGGAGACCGTTGCGTCCCTCTGCATCAGTGTGGTTGCACCTATCAGGACCGGTATTATATGAGTGGACAGACCTTCTACCCAACCAGTACGTGCAATATGAAGTGTACGTGCCAAGCCGGTGGAGCTGTCACCTGCCAAAAATTCTCCTGTGGGCCCAATGAAGAATGCAAGATGGTGGACGGAGTCCAAAAATGCCACCCATTGAGTTCAGCCACTTGCTCGGCTTCGGGAGATCCTCATTATCTCTCTTTCGATGGAGTCCCCTTTGATTTCCAAGGCACCTGCGCTTACATCCTGGCTAAGACTACCGTTGAGAGCATGAGTGATTTGATTCCCTTTACCGTCACGACAGTAAATGAGCCTTGGGGGAATGGAAAAGTCTCTGTCATTAAGCAAGTATCCGTGGAAGTCTACGGCTTCAAGCTAACTCTGCTCCATAAGAAAAAAGGACAAATCCAGGTCAGTATTTATTCTAGCATTACCTTCTAGTCTATGCCTATAAATCATTGTCCTCTTAATTTGGGGGCGGGGAGAGGAAACCTTTACAACTGCAACCATAGATCTTCTCCAAACTCTCTCATTTATTTTCACAACGATGCTACAGAATACAACTGATCAAAAAGATAATAATAATAATAATAATAATAATAAATATTTATTTATATACCACTCCTCTCCCGAAGGACTCGGAGCGGTGGACAGTCATACAATTAAAACAATAAATATGTGAGAAGTTAAAATTAAATTAAACTAAGGCCCTGGCTGTAATCAATTAAAACCCCTCCCTAAAGCCCTAAAATTTAATATAAAAAGTAAAACACCCAAATCTAAAAGATAGTGGCTGGGGAAAGCTGAAAATCATCTAGTAAGTTTTTGGGTTTGATTGCTTTGAACTCGGATTTTTCTGGCCCTCGTTGGTTCATTTTAACATTTTCCCACAAAGTTTGCCTTCTTTTGCATTTGTGAATTGTTCTACCAAATGATATTTTTTCTCCAAAGCCCCACAATTCTGGAATTTTTGCAGTATTTAGGCTATGAATTTATATGCCTCCCAGAGTTGCTTTGTCAGGAAGATGGGTGGCATATACATTGAATAAATAATAAAATAAACTAAAATAGAAGTCTTTCTCAATCTTGACAACATTAAGAAGTGTGGACTTCAAGTCCCAGAATTCCCCAGCTGTCATAGCTGGCTAGGGAATTTTGGGAGTTGAAATCCACACATCTTGAAGTTGCCAAGGTTGAGAAGCATTGCTATAAAAGAACTCTCATCAGGGTTTGCTGTACATAAGAAGAAGAAGATACCATGGAGGCTTTGTAAAAAGCTATTGCTGCATAGGTGTGCCTTTTTCAGGGAGGGGGCAGGGTATATATCATTCTATAAAGCCTTAGTAAGACCACACCTAGAAAACTGCATCCAGTTTTGATCACCGTATTATAAAAAAGATGTTGAGACTCTAGAAAGAATGCAGAGAAGAGCCACAAAAATGATTAGGGGACTAGAGGCTAAAATGTACGATGCACATTTGCAGGAACTGGGCATGGCTAGTCTAGTGAAGAGAAGGACCAGGGGAGACATGATAGCAGTCTTCCAATATTTGAGGGGCTGCCACAGAGAGGAGGGGGTGAAGCAATTTTCCAAGGCACCTGAAGGCCAGACAAGGAATTATGGATGGAAACTGATCAAAGAGAGATTCAACCTAGAAATAAGGAGAAATTTTCTGACAGTCAACCAATGGGATACTTGCCTTTAGAAGTTGTGGGAGCTTCATCCCTGGAAACTTTCAAGAAAAGGCCAGACAGCCATCTGTCAAAAAATGGTATAGGGTCTCCTGCTTGAGCAGGGGGTTGGACTAGATGACCTACAAGGTCCCTTCCAACTCTTATTCTATTCCACATCTTTTTCTCAGAGATGAATGTCATGAACCCCAAATCTCCCAAGAAGCTTCCTTTGAAGCTAGCGAATGGTGTAGAATGAAAGTTTTTAAAACCCCTGAATGGTTTTGAAAGGAGGAAAATAGAAAAGGAAGGAGAATTTCAACCTGAAACATGAGGGATCTTCTTATCTGTGGACCATAGGATGCATGGAGAGGCCCTTCAGCCACATTTTGACCAAATTTTGACTTCTGCATCTCTTCTATCTGTTTTTTAACCCAGGAAATCAAAAGTGTAATTTTCTTGGATTAAGAGGGGAAAAAGAGTGTGTGTGTGTGAGGATTATTGAGCTCAGCATTTTTCTAATTAAATAACGTATATTTGAATCTGCTATGTCTTGTGAACTGGTCTAGCTGGATTTCAGGATCTGTTTTGAAACGGTTTTCCAAATGTATGGAATGGAGCACAGATAAGTGATGTATGGAGACCTTTGGTTGAAACGGCCAGTGTGTATTGACTCCCACATGCCAAGAATGATGGCAAGAACTAGAAATATCAATGTCCTGCCATTAGAGAGCCAAAATCCTTGAGGTCTGTATGATTGTTGTACCAATTCCTTGTTTGCTGCCTCTTCCAGGTGAATGGGATATTCCGGTCCCTCCCCGTTGAACTTTCTGAAGGACATCTCAAAGCCTATCAACACGGCACTAAGGTCCTGATAAGAACCAGCTTTGGCCTTCTTGTGAGCTACGATCTGGTTTACCATGTGAGAATTACTGTCCCAAGCAGCTATCAGAAGCGGATGCAAGGTCTGTGTGGGAATTACAATGGGAAGAAGGATGATGAGTTCCTACTACCCAGTGGGAAGAAAGTTACGGATGTGGCTGTGTTTGGTGCTTCCTGGAAGGTTTCAGTCCTCGGGGCAGGAGGGCCTTGTTCAGATGGATGCTCTGGGAGCAACTGCCCAACCTGTGATGAAAAAAAGAAGGTGGTTTTCGCACAGCGCAACTACTGTGGCATCCTCACTGCCTCGGATGGCCCCTTAAAGGGTTGCCACAGCAAAGTGGACCCCAGGGTGTTTTTCAATGACTGCATCTATGATTTGTGCCAAAGCGACGGAAACAGCCAGGCCTTGTGCCAAAGCATTCAGAGCTATGTGTCAGCCTGTCAAGAAGCCAAGGTCCTTATCCAGCCATGGAGAAGTCCATCTTTCTGCCGTGAGTGATGTTGAATTCCAGTTCTCCGAATCATAGAATAAAAAGGCCGGAAAGAACTCTGGAGGTCTTCTAATCCAATGCCCTGCTCAAGGCAGGAGACCTTCTTCCATCTTGAAGGCCTCCAGTGAAAGAGGTCTATGGAGATTCTCAGTCCTCCAGATCATGGTTGTCCCAAAGGTGCTTTTTTCAAGAGACAACTGGACTTTCTAGTTTTTCTTTTTGTTTGAAGACATTTCACTTCTCATCCAAGAAGCTTGTTCAGCTCTGACTGGATGGTGGGGAATGGAAAGATTTACATTCTTTGCAGACATTTGGTCATTTGCATTCTTTTAGAGAGTCATTGAGGCCACCTGGAGGTTTGTCTGTGTCCTCAGGGTCACCTGAGTATTACAAATGGATGTGAAGCCTTCTTGGAACTGCTGAGAGGACTGTGTTGTAGAGCTGTGGATGTCTTCTGCCCTGTGTCCCTTCACTATTTAACACAGGTACAGGCTGTTGGGGATGCAGACAAAACAACTCATAAATCCTTCCATTCCCCACCATCCAATCAGAGCTGAAGAAGCTTCTTGGATGAGAAGTGAAATGTCTTCAGAGAAGAACAAGAAAGTCCCATTGTCTATTGAAAAAGCACCTTTCCTTTCCTGGATCTTGTTTTCTTCTCTTTTTACCCAAGATTGGGGTACCCAAGAGTATCCAAGGGGAACTTACTAAATTTGCAGATGATATTAAGGTGGCAGGAATAGCTAACACCCAAGAAGATAGGCTCAAGATCCAGATGGATCTTGACAAACTAGAACACTGGGCCATAACTAACAAAATGAAATTCAATGTAGAAAAAAGTAAAGTCCTACACCTAGGCAAGAAAAACCAAAAGTACACATATAGACTGGGTGAAACCAGGCTTAATAACAGTAACTGTGAGAGGGATCTTGGAGTGGACAACCAGCTAAATATGAGCCAGCAGTGTGCAGCAGCAGCAAAAAAACCTAATGCAATCCTAAGTTGTATTATCAGAGGGATACAGTCAAGATCAAGGGAAGTACTAATACCATTCTATAAAGCCTTAGTAAGATCACACCTAGAATACTGCATCCAGTTTTGGTCACCACATTATAAAAAATATGTTGAGACTCTAGAAAAAGTCCAGAGAAGAGCAACCAGGATGATTAGGGGACTGGAGGCAAAAACATACAATGAATGGTTGCAGGAACTGGGCTTGGCTAGTCAGTAAAGAGAAGGACCAGGGGAGACATGATAGCAGTGTTCCAATATTTGAGGGGCTGCCACAGAAAGGAAGGGGTCAAGCTATTTTCTAAAGCACCTGTAGGCCAGACAAAGAATAATGGATGGAAACTGAACAAGGAGAGATTTAACCTGGAAATAAGGAGAAATTTTCTGACAGTGAGAACAATCGACCAGTGGAACAGAAGTTGCCCTTGGAAGTTGTGGGAGCATCATCCCTTGAGACTTTCAAGAAGAGATTGGACTGCCATTTGTCAGAAATGGTGTATAGTCTCCTGCTTGGGCAGGGGGTTGGACTAGATGACCTACAAGGTCCCTTCCAACTCTGATTATCTGTTATCTGTTACCCAAGATTGTCTGCCCCCTTTCTTTGAAGAAAGAAAAATTAGAATGTCCAGTTGCCCCTTAAAAAAAGCACCTTTGAGACTCCAATGACAGAGCACCCACAATTCTGGGAGCCAAGCTGTTCCACTGATAATTGTTCTTTTGTCAGGACATTTCTCATTAGTTCCAGATCGGCTTTCTTTTTAATGAACTTCCAGCCACAGCTTCTTGTCCTGCCCTTTGCTGCATTAGAGAAGAGGTCATCCCTTTCTTCCTAGGGACAGCTCCTCAAGTACTGGCAGACAGCTATCCTGTCACTCCCAATCCTTATCTTCTTTAGGCCAGACTACTGAGTCCTCCTAGCTGTTCATCATATGGTGTAGCTTCCAGACCCCTTATCATCTTTGCTGATCTTCTTTGCACTCTTTCCAGAGTCTCAGCATCTGATTTGAATCGTGACGACCAGACCTGGATGCACTATTCCAATTTCGTGAACCTGCTTTCTTTTCTTTTAAAATGTAAAGTTCTCTTCTAAATAGTTTAAGAGAGAATGCTGGCTGGGGAAATTCTGGGAGTTGAAGTCCACGTGTCATAAAGGCTGAGAAACACTGACCCCTTAGGATTATCCATTCTTTTGGGTCTAATGCACCAGAGAACCCCAAGCCCACCTAAAAAAGCACACCAATTTTCTCCATTCAGACAAAATGCATTTGCTCTGTTTCCCTTCAAAGAGAAAGCATTTTTTTGCAGCCTCAATTGCTCAGCGAATCCATTTCACAAGTCCCCCCCCCCCAAGATATGATCCAAAAGCTGGAATTTAGTTTAGTTAACTTTACTTTATTGTCATTGCAATGCAACGAAATCAAACACCATCTTCAGTGCACAACATGACTGTGAAAATAAACACGAACGCACATCCTTCACCCTTCATACATTAAACCAGAAACCCCCGACACCACACCAACACTGCACTATAGAGCAGAATTCAAAGGCGCTACTGCCCTGGGATAGAAGCTGTTTTTCAGCCTATTTGTCCTTGTTTTTATTATTCTGTACCGTCTGCCAGATGGTAATAGTTCAGAAAAAGGGTGTCTAGGATGAGATGGATCTTTGAGAATGTTTTGAACTTTCTTAAGGTAGCAGGAGCTATAAAGCTCTTCCAAAGAGGGGAGAGGGCAACCCATGATCCTCTGGGCAATGACGTTAACCCTCTGGAGTGCTTTCCTATCTGCCACTGTGCAATTGACAAACCATACAGAGGTGCAATATGTTAAAGTGCTCTCTATGGTGCAGCGGTAGAAGGTCACCAGCATTTTCTCATTCAGTTGTTGTTTTCAACAATTTGCTGTGAAGCAGTGGATGTGAGTCATTTTCTCATGTGTCTCCTCCCTCCATCTCTTTCTTTTAGCTTTGAGTTGTCCTCCCAACAGCCACTATGAGGAATGTGCTGATATTTGTACTGCTGATTGCTCTGGGCTCCAAATATGTCCTGAAACTTGTGCCGAGGGATGCCAGTGTGATCTCGGATACTTCTTTGACGGGCTGGGCTGCGTCTCAATGGAGGGCTGTGGATGCTTTGGAAATGGAAGTTATTATAGGGTAAGGCTCCAGTCTTCACTTGAGTCAGATCTTTGCTCCACCCAGCCTCATGTTGATGGAGATTCTCTGTCATCCAGGTGTTCTGACCCAACCTGGTTCCAAGAGAGCCAACACCAGACAAAGGCAATAGCCGCCACCTTTTAAGGTTTCATCTACAAATTCTGTTTCTTCACAGATAAAAGGCTGTTTCCAACTAATTAGCTCTGATAAGAAAGAGCCTTGCCAAGTTGTTTTTCAAGGCTGCCAAAAACCTACAGATAAGAAATAGTTTACAAGAGTTTTCAAATACTAACTATAAGGTCCACGAGGCTGAGTTTCAGAACGTCTTTGCCTTCTGCAAAGAACGCTTCTTCACACCTGGTTTTTATCCTCTTGAGGGAGAGGCCATGACCTTGCAACCTTACTCCCGAGTCATCCATGTGAGCAATCCTGCACACACGCACACTTGGCACAGGCTCCTCGGGAACCTCCTCATCACTGCTGCCAGCCCCCACAATCTTTGAAGGCAGCAGTCCACTCCCTGATGGTCCTGGCCCCTCATCTGACTCCTCGCTCTCCTCCATCGTCTGCACCTGCTGCCGGCTAACCACAACACCAGGTCATGGTTGTCCCAAAGTTGCTTTTTCTTTTTCTTTGAATTCATGTTTTATTTACAGTTTTCCTTTTGCACCATACATATTTTGTGGACAGTGCATTGACTGGGTCAATGTCCTTTAAAAACAATGCTAACAATGATAATACAAATAAGTATATATAGTCCTAATCTTCCAATTTCAACAATACTATTCTCTCTTTATAGTTCTTTCTCATTTTTTCCATTAATTCGTTTAAATATAGATAACATTTCTTTTCACCATGTATTTATTATCCTCTATTGTCACTTATATTTAATATTATAAAAATTACTCGTTATTCTACCATACTTTCAATATCTCAAACATCTAGAACTACTAATCAGACCAAATATTAACAAAATGCAGTCAATCCCAGGATTGTATCTCAAAGTACCCACAATTTCTGATCCTTAAAAATGTTAAGTTCACAATATCTTTTAGCACACTGTTAATATTAATAATACAATTAAATTACCTAATCCTAAACTTCCACCTTTTTCAAAAGGCAACTGGACTTCATTTTTCATTGAAGACTTTTGGCTTTTCATCCAAGAAGCTTCTTCAATTCTGACTGTCAGAACTGAAGCAGCTTCTTGGATGAGAAGTGAAACATCTTCAAGAAAAACAAGTCCAGTTGCCTTTTGAAAAAGCAACTTTGGTCCACCCACCCAGCCTCATTTCTGTCTGTTCCAGTGCAGTTGTTGGTCAAGCTTTCTCCAGGGGCTCCTTCGTTCTTCTCTTTTATAAACAGTCCTCAACATATGATCATAATTGAGCCCAGAATTACAGTCATTAAGCAGGTCACCACATGATCGTGAACAATTTTATGACCTTTTTTGCAACAATCTTTAAGGGAATCAGCACTTTAAGTGAAAGCATCGGTCATTATATGCATCCATTGTCAGAAAAGTTTTAAAAAAAAACGATTTCCACAAAAAAGTGTCATAAACCATGTTCACATGATTGTGGGATGCTGCAAAGAGCCATAAATTCACACTGGTTGAGACCATGCAGGGGGCAAACTTTGGAACTTTGAATCCAGGTTGTAAGTAGCTCTGGGGAGGCCCATTCCAATTTCAAATGGTTGCTAAGTGGCCGGTCACAGGCAAGGATGGGATTCAGCCTGTTTGGACGGTGAGCCGGATGTTAAATTTATATATGGTTCGCTGAACCAGTAATTGAACTGACCGACTGGCCCCGCCCACCCTGCCCCGCCCTTCCCAGGAGTCTCCACGTGGCCTGTTTTGGATGCAGGTAAGTGCAGGGTCCACACAAAAGCTCTGGGAGGGCAAAGAACAGTCCAGAAACAAGCTTGGAGGAAGCCATTTTTGCCCTCCTAGAGGCTCAAGGGAAGCCTCCAGATTGTGGGAAAGGTGAACATAGCCCTTCCGGAAGTTCCGGTAGGCCATGCCCATCATGGCCACGCCCACTGAGCAACCAGGCAGCGAACCGGTTGGTGGGATTTTTGAATCCCACCCCTGGTCTTAGGTCAAGGATTGGCTGTTATAAGCTAACCAAGCCAATTCTAGCCAAAACATTTTCTTCCTTACATTCCCACCCCCCAAAAAAAGAATATATGCCTGCTTGAAAAATAAATAAGAAAGAAAAAGAGGGGGGAAATGTAGTTGAAAAATAAAGAAAAGAGCAAAAGGAATTTAGATAAGAGTACATATCCCAGAGATAAAACTACTTAAATCATTATACAGGCTACTATCTGTATAATGTTTAGCAACCACAATTGGGACCAACAAATCAGTCATTAAGTGAAGCAACTGCACTGATGATCTTTCTTCAAGCTTTCCTTTGCTTCACAGACCTGCCAAGATAATAAATGCAAGGATTGGTTGCAAAATTATTATTTTCATCGCTGTCATAACCACAAGCAGTCACTGTATGTGGCAGTTGCTAAACGAAGAGTACCTGTGTAGCCAAAGAAGGGCAGGACGTTTGAAAGTTTGGATGATTATAGGAGAGCTGTGAAGGATTCCTTAAAGAATAATAGAGGAGGTATCAGATGGATCTCTTTGAGAACATCTTACACTGGAGAGCTACTCCTAAGAAGGCCAGCTCTTAACTTGTTATTATCATAGCATAGGAGGCTTTCTTATTTTGAATGGAACACACACAATATTTCTATATCTCTTAGCCCAGATTCTCGGGGTTTTTCCTCCTCCTGAAACAATAAAGATATTCAATATCACAGACAGAATAGAGAGCTTAGGAATTGTGCTACACAATCGCCTTCTGTTCCTTGATGGGAGCTTTAAAGTACTCATTGGAGGCTAAGTGTGCTGAATGCTTCTTTTGTTCCATGCCTTTTCAGCCCAATGAGGAGGTCCTGTTGAACGAATGCCAGCAAATCTGCCAATGCATCCCTGGACAGAGACTTGTTTGCAAATCTTACCACTGTTCTTCTGACGAAGACTGCCAGGTCCAGGATGGGATCATGAGCTGCATCAATAAAGGTAACCAAGTTAAAAGCTATGTTTTCACATGATAACGGACTCCTAATCTCAAATCATCAAAGTACAATGCGTTCACGTAATATATTGTGTCCAACTAAATAAAGAAAAGGTTAGCTCAGCGTGATGACCTGTGTCCCACAACCTGCCAAACCAATGTGTCATGGTCAACTCTGTACGCAGCCCTGCTTGCAACCAGACAACAGTAAGGTGAGTGGGAAGAGAAGGCATTGGAATGGAAAGGGGGGTTAAGAGGGAACTCTGGAATGCCAAGTGCGCCGCCCAGATGCCTAAGACAAACCGAAACCCCAAGGTCATCAGTTGGGAACCTCCGAGGCAAACAGGCTGTTCCCAAAACTCATTTGGTGGACAACTGATTGGTGGACAATGGGAGGGCCCGGGGGAAAAGGGAAAGTTTTACTATGCTGGTTTGTGTGCGAAATCATCAGAGCTGGCTTTTCCAATTCTGTACCCATATGGCTTTTCAGTAAAGTTATACTCTTGGGAGCAGGGGAAATATCCCAGTAGTTTCGTTTGATGCAGGACTCTAACACAGTGGGATGGATGACACCATGGTTAGTTTCCAAGAACACCCTGACCCATCACCACCACCATCCCAGGTTACCGAACATTATTTATCCTAGCCTATCCTAAAAAACTCAGCAAAGATATTTCTTCCAGAAGGATATATGCAAGGTACAACTGACTCTGATCTCAATGTTCTATACAAGAGAGTGCTGCATAGGGTGGAATTCATGAAGTACAGGTAGTCCTCAACTTAACAACTATTTCATAATGGTTTGAAGTTACAACAGCACTGAGAAAAGTGACTTATGACTCATCCTCAAAGTTATGACCATCACACAAAGTTATGTAATCATCTGATTGCACTTCAGGCACTTGCTAACCAGCTTGTCCATGTGAAAAATGGTCACAAATCACTATTTTCAATGGCCTTGTGATGTTAAATGATCACTAAACGATCTATAAAGCCTTAATAAGGTCACATCTAGAGTCCTGCATCCAGTTTTGGTCACTATAAAAAAGATATTGAGACTCTAGAAAACGTGCAGAGAAGAGCAACCAAGATGATTAGGGGACTGGAAGCTAAAACATGAAGAACAGTTGCAGGAAGTGGGCTTGGCTAGTGTAGTGAAGAGAAGGACCAGGGGAGACATGATAGCAGTTTTCCAATATTTGAGGGACTGCCACAGAGAGGAGAGCGTCAAGTTGTTTTCCAAAGCACCCAATGGCCAGATAAGGAAACTGAACAAGGAGAGATTTAATCTAGAAATAAGGAGAAATTTTCTGACAGTGAGAACCATCAACCAATGGAACAGAAGTTACCTTCAGAAGTTGTGAAAGCTTCATCACTGGAGGCCTTCAAGAAGAGATTGGACTGCCATTTATCAAAAATGGTGTAGGGTCTCCTGCTTGGACAGGGGGTTGGACTAGATGACATACAAGATCCCTTCCAACTCTGTTAATCTGTTAAACCTGTTAAAATGAACAGTTGTAAATTGAAGGGTCCCTCTACTAAGTTTGATTGTGTGTCTTTTCTTCTGCCAGATCCATGCAAAACCATACAGTGTCGGCTCAAAGAAACATGTGAGGTAAAGAATGGCAAAGCCTTGTGTGTCCCAAGTTACAACG
Organism: Bungarus multicinctus; assembly: GCA_023653725.1. Classification (NCBI taxonomy): domain Eukaryota; kingdom Metazoa; phylum Chordata; class Lepidosauria; order Squamata; family Elapidae; genus Bungarus; species Bungarus multicinctus. The sequence goes on along the minus strand of CM042835.1, from coordinate 10,401,609 downwards.
AGACCTGCTATGGTTGGGGAGAACCACACTATCACACTTTCGATGGTTTGGATGTGGACTTCCAAGGGACTTGCACATACACATTGGCCAAGTATTGTGGCAATGACACCAGACTGGTTCCATTTGTGGTGGATCACAAGAATGAAAACCGGGGGAGGCAGGATGTTTCTTTTGTGCGGCTGACCAATATCTATGTTTACGGATACAACATTTCCATCCGCAGGAGGCACATGGGCAAAATCTGGGTGAGTTCGGTTTTTTAAAAAATTATTATTATTTTTGCAGTGAAATTGAAGTAGCATCAGAACAAACCCCAAAGGAGCCCTTGGGATAGGCAACCTCTTTCAGATGAAGATTCTGTTGTGACATGCCGGCCTGCCGGCCCCTCCAGTAGCCGAATCAGATGAGGAGGTGGTGGGGGAGTCAGGGCTAACATCAAGACAACCTGAGAGCTCCAAGGGGGGAAGAGGGAATGGAGCTGTCAGAGATAAGAGTGTGACGATCCAGGTGGGATACAAAATAAACACAGTCACAAAAAACAGGTGAAGCCCCTTTTATTCCTTCACTTTCCTTCCAAGCTCCAAATATCCTTGACTGGAGACAAAAAACTCCCACACAAACAGTTACAAGAAGGAGGAAATGCCATTTAAATCATAAAGAGTAAAAAACTACACAAACCAGGCAAGATAAGGACTTGAAGACGTCCACAGATAACACACACTGGGAAGGACGCCAAACTCAGAGAGGAACAATAAACTAGAGATATTTCCACGCTTTATTTCCAGCACTCACCCATACACATGTCCATCCTCTTATCCAGTTGTCATAGCTGCAGCCCATGAAGAGGATCAAGGTCTTCTCCTCCCCAGTAGACTGCATCTGTCTCTTATCCTCTTCTCCCTGCATGCCCTAGGATGGAGAGGGGATGGGCCTGGGTCCTCCTCTGACTGCCCGGCCGGTCTCTGCCCTTCCCCAGCCTCCTCCACAACCCCTGGAGCCACATTTTCACTCCCCGTCGGCTGTTCCTCCTCTCTCTCAGAGTCAGTCTCCACCAGGGGCATGACATAGAGACAGAGGCAGAGTCCTGGGCCATCCATCAACCCTTAGATGGAGAGTCAACAGTCTCCAGATCTGGAGGTGGCTGATGAGGAAGAAAAGGAACAGCTGAGTCCAGTGCCTGACGCGTGGATGCGCAGAAGGCAGAGGAGAGGAGAGCAGTGGAAATCTATGAGCTGATCCTTGGGACAGAAAGAGCCACTGCTGCTAAGGAAGTCCCACCCTAGCTCTGGGGATAAAAGGCAGGGGGCAGAGATGAATAGATGTGATAGACAATTCATCTTCTTGCTGTGAGAAAGAGAGAGAGACTTTTTGCTGTGGCTGCTGGCGCTCCTAATAAAGGGAACATTGGTTTAACTACAGAAGGTTTGTCGTGTTTGGGAGCCAGATCAGAAGAGATACTGTGCAAAAAGTAAGCCTAGTCACAATAGAAACTAACAAAGATGGACAGGGTCCAAAAAACAATTCCCCTCTCCCCCATTGTTATGCTTGTAACAGGTAATCCTCGGCTTACGACCACAATTGAGCCCACATTTTCTGTTATGAAGTGAGACATTTGTTAAGTGAGTTTTGCCCCCTTTTACGACCTTCCTTGCCTCAGTTCTTCAGTGAATCCCTGCAGCTGATAAGTGGGAAACCCGGTTGTTAAGTGAATCTGGTTTCCCCATGGACTTTGCTGGTTAGAAAGTTGCCAAAGGGGAACCCATGACCTTGGGACACAGTAATGTTCATAAACACAAACCAGTGGCCAAGCATCTGAATTTTGATCAAGTGATCATGGGGATACTGCAACGGTCGTAACTGTGAAAAACGATCCTCAATCATGCTTTTCAGTGCCGTTGAATGGTCACTAAATGAACTGTTGAAAGTCGAGGATGTTGAGACTCTAGAAAAAGTCCAGAGAAGAGCAACCAGGATGATTAGGGGACTGGAGACTAAAACATATGAAGAACGGTTGCAGGAACTGGGCTTGGCTAGTCTAGTGAAGAGAAGGACCAGGGGAGACAGGACAGCAGTCTTCCAATATTTGAGGGGCTGCCACAGAGAGGAGGGGAGGGTCAAGCTATTTTCCAAGGCACCTGAAGGCCAGACAAGGAATAATGGATGGAAACTGAACAAGAAAAGATTCAACCTGGAAATAAGGAGAAACTTTCTGACAGTGAGAACAATCAACCAATGGAACAGAAGTTGCCTTCAGAAGTTGTGGGAGCACCAACCCTGGAGACTTTCAAGAAGAGATTGGATTGACATTTGTCAGAAATGGTGTAGGATCTCCCGCTTAAGTGGTGGGTTGGACTAGATGACCTATTAGATCCCTTCCATCTCTTATTATCTGTTATCTGTTACAAGACTACCTGTAATTATAATTCCCCCAAAAACCACATAAAATTGTTTTAAAAGTCAGTCTCCCTTGGATCGAGCTTACCTTCTGAGGACACGAACTCTTCTATGCTGTTTTCTTGGCAGTGATAAAGAAGTGGTTTGCTAGCTTCTCTCGAGATGGTCTTCTGACTTTCCATCGTATAGTCCTGGAGTTTTAGCATAGTCTCCCATCCCGATACGACCCATGTCCAGCCCTGCTCAGCATTTTTTGGAGATCAGCTAAGCTTGGCCAGGTTCTGGCACCTGATATGCAAAGCCAGTCCAAAAATGTGACTTGATCATCACATTCTGAATGCAAAAACAGGCCGGTGCAAGGTGACCTACATTCTCTCTGACAAATGCATGCGGCAGAAGCAACATAATTCACTGAAGCAAAAAAAAAAGGCAGGGCTGCACTCTTTGCTTAGATGAGGCCGTTGTGGGGGCCTTGAAGCTTCCCCATGGCAAACAGCAAAGCCAGAAGAGGTTTTGGCCAAACTAAATGGCATTCTAACTTGTTTCTGGATCTGTTTGTATGCATTTTTTAGAAGGCACCCTGAAAATTCATCCTAACAATGGTGGGATTCAAAAAAAATTTACTACCAGTTCTGTGGGCATAGCTTGCTGGTCATGGGTTGGTGGGCGTGGCAGGGGAAGGATACTGCAAAATCCCATTCCTTCCCCACCCCACTAACCTGATTTCCAGCTCCGTTCTCCTGTGCAGGGCAACAAAAGAAGACCCAGCCAATCAGCTGGGAGGCAGAGAATAGATGGAGGCGGGGCCAGTCAGAGGTGGTATTTGCCGGTTCTCCGAACTACTCAAAATTTCGGCTATCGGTTCTCCAGAACTGATCAGAACCTGCTAAATACCACCTCTGAGTTGAAGCATCCCAGGATCAGGTAATTATGATTTGCAACCTTCCAGGCTGGCTTCCAACACTCAAAGTGGAGAGGAAAGCCAGATGCTTAACAATGTTATCATTCACTTAATAATAGGGATTCCCTTAACAACTGTGGTCAAAAGGTCATAAAATCACGCACAACGACATGACAACCGTCTTGCTTTAGCAACAGAATTTCTGGTCCCAATTGCAGTTGTAAGTTGAGGACTGCTTGTAGGTAGTTTTGTTAGCCACCATAATTTAGGAGTCCAGGTGGTTCAAACAAATACAGGTTTATTATACACTAAAATTTTCTACAAAAATCTGAACCAATAATGGTCACAGCAAATTAGCAACAGGAAAGTATCAACGGAATTCAAGGTGGGCTGGATTCTCTTGTGGGCACAAAAGGGATTGGAGACTGATAATGCATTTGACTCCTCCCTTGGGCTCAACCTGGTCATCTTGCAAGATTCATTTCATGTACATATATACATCTGAACTAGATTGTGTTGTTTCCCTATGTCATATAATACGTATATGTGGATATATACATAATTTTGTATTTATTTCTTTATTTATTTTGTCATGTATATGTAATGTATATTGGAGGTGCTGACTCTTTGATAACTGTAGACAACAAAATTTCATTTTAATGTATGCCGATTAGTATATATTCAAAGTGAAAATAAAGTTATTATTCTATTCTATTCTATTCTATTCTATTCTATTCTATTCTATTCTATTCTATTCTATTCTATTCCATTCCACTCTACTCCACTCTAGTCTATTCTTTCTGTATCTCATACATCTGTGTCCATATACATATTACATATGTATATATGTGTTTGAAAACACAGCTGAACGGGGTCATCACAAACCTGCCTGTGACCCTGGAGGATGGGAAAATCCACCTTTTCCGGAGTGGCGTGAACGCCATCCTGCAAACCGACTTTGGACTGGTGGTATCTTTTGATGGGGCGTCCCTCTTATCCGTCACCCTCTCCAGCAGCTACTACGGTTCCCTCTGTGGCCTCTGTGGGAATTTCAACCAAAACCCAAAGGACGACATGGTGACAGCTTCAGGGGACAAGGCGAGTTCTGCAGTGGAGTGGGCTGCAAGTTGGCAAGTGAGGGACCGCGATCCGTTCTGCTGGCATTACTGTAAGGGCAAATGCCCCACCTGTGAGGAGAGCAAGCAGCAACTCTTCGGAAGTGACCAATTCTGTGGGCTCATCACCAAGTTGGAGGGGGGTCCCTTCCAGAAATGCCACCCCCAGTTAAACCCTGACAACTTTTTTGACAGCTGCATTTATGACGTCTGTCTCAGTGGGGGCGCCAAGAGCATCTTGTGCAAATCTCTAGAGGCTTATGCAACTCGCTGCCGCGAGGAGGGTGTGATCCTTACAGACTGGAGAACCCAAAGTGATTGTGGTGAGTACAAGTTCTCGGGGTGCCATGAGGGAAAATCAAACCCTTGTGTTTCCCCCCCTCCTTCTGGAAAGGATGGGCTTATTTATTGGATGGGGAGCACACCCAGGGGTTCTGTTGGCATGGCTTAGTTGGTGGGCCTGGCTTGGTGGCCATGTTATTGGCTGGGTGTGGCCAACTCAATATCACTCACATCGAGGCACACATCTCCTCGCCTGGCCTCTCATGACTGTGGGGATGCTGCAACAGTCGTAAGTGTGAAAAATGGTCATAAGTCACTTTTTTCAGTGCCATTGTAACTTTGAATGGTCACTCCACACAAGCAAAGTACCAGCAAAGGAGGGGAAAAAACTCCAGAGAAGTTCCTGAGACAGGAAGTCTAGTCCTGCCAAGAATGTAATAAGGGTTAACGGAGAGGCAGTTTCTGTAAGCAACACCAGAATGTTTCCTTCCTGCTTTCCTTACAGGATTAGTCCAGTGATTTCTTCTAACAACCAGTTCTCCGAACACCTTAGAATGTTAACAACCGGTTCTAGCGAACTGGTAGAATCCCACCCCTGAGCATACCCCTTTTCAGCCAATGAATTACTGACACACTTGTCCCAAAGGTGCTTTTTTTTTTTTCAAGAGGCAACTGGACTTTCTGGTTTTTCTTTGAAGATGTTTTGCTTCTCATCCAAGAAGCTTCTTCAGGCTGAAGAAGCTTCTTGGATAAGAAGCGAAACGTCTTCAAAGAAAAGCAAGAAAAGTCCAGTTGCTGCTTGAAAAAAGCACCTTTGGGACAACCCTGAGCTGAGAATCTCCATAGACATTTGCTGAAACACTTGTGCCAGTGTAGTATCATAAAGGTAGGGAAGTCCAAATTTACACACCAAGGCTAATTTTGAAACTCTTGTCAGCCCATTCAAGAAAAAGTAAGAGTCTTCCTGGGTTTTTAAAAACAACAACAACAAAAGTTACTGAAGAGAACAGAATAAAGTTATAAAATTATCAGCAATTGGTAGGATTCTGACTTGAATCCAGTTTATCATTCAACTAGTTAAGCAAAGGCTTTCTTTAGTCAGAAAGGAAAGAGAGAAGCTGGTTGTTCTCTGAACTGGTATAGATAAAATATCAGGTGGCCTCAATATGAACAATAGGTGAGGTAATATGTAACATAAGAACTAGTTTGGTCTAGTGGTTAAAGCATCAGGCTAGAAACCAGGTGGTGTGAGTAGAATCCCACCCCTGTTCTAGTCTCATCATAAACTTGAAAGTGACTGGATGACTTCGGGCCAATCACCAGGAGTCTAGGAGTTCTAGTCCTGCCTTAGGCATGGAAGCTGATTGGATGACTTTGAGTCACTCTCTTTTGGCCCAACCTCCAGGGTTGTTGTTGTGGGGAAAATAGGAGGAAGGAGTATTAAGTTTTCACTACTTTGAGATTTTTATGAAAATAAATTATTAAAATATATAAAAAATAATAAAGGCAGGTTAAAAAGGGAGAGGAGAAGAGAGGAGAGGAGAGGAAAAAAGGGAAGGGAAAGGAAAGGGAAAAGGAAAGGGAAAAGGACAGGACAGTGAAGGGAAGGGAAGGGAAAGGGAAAAAGACAGGAAAGGAAAGGAAAGGAAAGGAAAGGAATCTGAAAAAAAGGAAGGAGGAAGGGAGCTAGGGAAAGAAGGGAGGAAGGCAGCTTGGAAAGGAAGGAAGGAAGGAAGGAAGGAAGGAAGGAAGGAAGGAAGGAAGGAAGGAAGGAAGGAAGGAAGGAAGGAAGGAAGGAAGGAAGGAAAGGAAAGGAATCTGAAAAAAGGAAGGAGGGTGGGAGCTAGGGAGCTAGGGAAAGAAGAGAGGAAGGCAGCTTGGAAAGGAAGGAAGGAAGGAGGGAAGGAAAGGAAAGGAAAGGAAAGGAAAGGAAAGGAAAGGAAAGGAAAGGAAAGGAAAGGAAAGGAAAGGAAAGGAAAGGAAAGGAAAGGTAAAGTAAACATAAGAGCAGGTTGGTAAAGCTAACTGTTTTTTGGTAGGCCTGCCTTGCTACTCAGCTCTCACTGGTGGCCTTGGCATTCTGTCTGTTCAACTTACTGAAAAGTCCTTGCTCTGCTCCTTCCTTCCAGCTTTGCCCTGTCCTGAGAACAGCCACTACGAGGCCTGTGGAAGCGCCTGCCCAAACACCTGCTCTGAGCGATTGGCTTCTGCATCTTGCAAGATGCCCTGTGCGGAAACCTGCCAGTGCAACGAGGGCTACGTGCTCAGTGTAGATCGATGTGTCCCCGTGGGAAACTGTGGCTGTACCTACAACGGCCTCTATTACAAACCGGAGCAGGAATTCTGGGGGGATGAGAGCTGCACCTCTCGCTGCAGGTGTGACCCCAAGATGGGCATGGTGGTGTGTGAGCCCTCCAGCTGCAAGGCTAACGAAGTATGCACCATAGACAATGGCATCCAAGATTGCCAGGCTATCAGCTTTGCCACGTGCACAGTAGTGGGGAATCATCACTATGCCACTTTTGGTGGGCAGAAACATGACTTTACTGGCACTTGCCTCTACCAGCTGGTTGGCTTCTGTGCCAAGGATCCCGCTCTCACCCCATTCGCCATCAAGATCCAGAACAGCCAAGGCAGGAAGATCTTGCCATTCTCTTCTGTTATGATCTTGGAAGTCTATAACAGGAACATTACCATCAGCCAGGAGCATCCTGATACAATCCAGGTAGGAGGCTAGGCTAATACAGGTTGTCCTCAACTTACAGCCATTGGTTTAGTGACTGTTCAAAGTTACAACATCACTGAAAAATATTATCATACGTACGACCCTTGTAGCAATATTCTGACAGTCAGTGATCAAAATTCGGGCACTTGGCAACAAGATCATCTTTACAACAGTTGCAGCTTCCCAGGATCACTGAACTGTGGTAGCACAGTGGTTAGAATGTAGTATTGCAGGCAAACTCTGCCAACCACCTGTAGTTTGATCCAAGGTTGACTCAGCCCTCCATCCTTCCAAGGTCGGTAAAATGAGGATCAAGCTTAGTGAAGCACCGTGAAGCGGTATATAAGTCTAAGTGCTATTGCTATACAATCACCATTTTTGATCTTCCCAACTGGCAATGGTGGAAACTGGATTTGCTTAATGGCCACATAATTCGCTTAACAATTGCAGTGATTCGTTTAACAACCTGGCAAAAAGTTGTAAGATTGAGCATCGCTTAACTATTGGCTTGCTTAACAGTAGAAACTCTGGTCTCAGTTGTGATTGTAAGTCAAGGACTACCTGTAGTATTATATTAGCTTGTCTTAAAGAAGCATTGGAGTGAGTGTTTTAATGGCACTTAAGTATTGTCTCACTTAAAAATATAAATTCTGGTCTCCATTGTGGCCATAAGTTGAGGACTACCTGTAATACTATATCAGTTTGTCCTAAAGAAATATTGGAGTGAGTGTTTTAATGGCACATTTTATCCTGTATAAGGATGTTATGGACTGGAGCTTCTCTTAAATATGGTCTTCGTTATTTCCTCGTGGGTGATGGGCTTTGTTTTCCGTTTTGACAATATTCACTTTCTTTCTGTAGGTGGATGGAGTATTAGTGGACTTGCCCTTCTACTATGAAGACAAGATCCAGGCTTACCTTAGTGGAAATCATCTCTTTATCAAGACTCAGTTTGACCTCTCTATGATCTTCAGTTGGAATAGACTAGTCCACATCACGGTTCCTGGCAGCTATCTCAATGCGATTTGTGGTCTCTGTGGTAACGGCGGTCAAAAACCTGGTAGAGAGTTGACTATGAAGAATGGGGCCCCAGCAGCCAATTTTATCCAGTTTGCCGACAGCTGGAAAGAAGGAGAAAGCCTTGGTTGTGTGAATGGGTGTACCAGCAACTGCCCAGGCTGTAGTGAAAAAGAGAAACAGATCTACAAGAAGGATCGCTACTGTGGGGTCCTCTCCAGAAAAGATGGACCCTTCAGGCGTTGCCACAAAGTCATCGACCCAGCTCTTTACCTTGATTCTTGTGTTTTGGATACCTGTCTGTACAAAGGCTACCAGAGCATCTTGTGCAGTGCCATTGCAGCCTACGTAACGGTGTGCCAAGCAGTGGGCATCCAGATTGACCAGTGGCGTTTGGCCTCCTTTTGCAGTAAGTATTAGAGCAGTATTTTTCAACCTTGGCCACTTTAAGACTTGTGGATTTCAACTCCCAGAATTCCCCAGCCAGCCATGCCGGCTGGAGAATTCTAGGAGTTGAAGTCCATAGGTCTTAAAGTGACCAAGGTTGAGAAACATGGTATAAGAGAGATGTTTGCAAGGGAAGGTCAAAGAAAGAAGCTAACAAACAATTCTTCTCCAAACCAAACTAGATCTGATATGTTTAAAGTGCAATTTTGATATTTTTTTAAAAAATGAATATAACATCAGCCAGAGGGGGAATTTACCATTGGGTGTAAGGTGGGTTTATCCTTTCCTCCAGTGCTCTGATACTTGTAAAGGAATCTCTCTCTTTGAAGGTGTTATTTGAGAGGGAGGGAGGGAACATTATTTATTTAACCATTTTTGACCCGCTTTTCATTGAAAGTAATCCCAAAGCAATGTACAATGAATCAACCCAACAAATCCTTCTGTTTAATGTTCTTTCTATTACAAAGAAGTGAAGTATAAATATACATATAACATTAGCTGTATTTTGGGATGCCTGGGAAGGTGTTTGTTAGTTAATTTGTTTGTTTTGATGATCACTACTATCACTATTTGTGTTTTTTAGGGGGCAGGGAATTTTGGCGGGTGGGGGCATGTTTGGGGATTGTCATGTGTGTGTGATTGTCGTGTGCATGTTATGTCTGGTCTCTGGGTGCTATATAAATTTCGTTGTATGTATACTGTGTGTATACATACAATGACAATAAAGAATTCAAATTCAAATTCAAATCATCACAGCAATAATATAGACAATTGTACTGTCTTCTGGCTGGTCAAGAAAGACCTTGTAGGACTGTCTAGATTAGAGCTGTCAGACTCCAACCCCGTGGGCCGGATGTGTCACGTGCTGGCCACACCCACGCCTGGTTTAGTAAAGGGGGGGAAAGTCCCGATACGTCACATGACGACCCCGTGACAACGTGAGTTTGACACCCCTGGTCTAGATCTTCAATGGAGGCAGGGATATGCATGGAAGAGGGTCAAAATCTTCAAGAGCTGAGCCATGGCATCACAACGGGAAGCCCCACCTCTTTGGCACAAAAGAGGAGGGGCTTCAAATCTCAATAGTACACTTGCATCTTGCAGCTCTTGAGTCATAGGATCATAAAATTATAGGGCTGGAAGGGATCTTGGAGGTTTTCTAATCCAATCTCTTGTCCAAGGCAGAAGTCCTAATACCATCCCTAACAAGTGGTGTCCAATGTTTTCTTGAAAACCTTCACCCATGGAGCAATAGCAATAGCACTTAGACTTATATACCGCTTCACAGTGCTTTACAGCCCTCTCTAAGCGGTTTACAGAGTCAGCCTATTGCCCCTAACAATCTGGCTCCTCATTTTACCGACCTCGGAAGGACAGATGTCTGAGTCAACCTTGAATCTGGTGAGATTCGAACTGCCAAACTGCTAGCAGTCAGCAGAAGCAGCCTGCAATACTACATTCTAACTACTGTGCCACCATGGCTCAACACCCAGTTCCTCCCCACGCCCAGAGACCCAAGCAAAGTATCAACCAAAACAGCTTTGCAAAGCAACATGGCCTTCTCACTTCTAAGCACAGGTAGGAGATGAATATAGTCTCACCTACCATCCAATAGTCAAAGTGCCCTCTGCAGCTCTGCAGTTCTCAGGCAGCTGCCAACTTGAAGGAGAAGCAATGGTTCAACTTTAGCCCTGCTTAATATAACCGAGAGTGTGAGATGCTTTGCATAAGTTTGGCAAAAATCCCACAAGCTGTCAGGCTCAGGAGTCCTTCCTCCAAAGTCAACACGGATCCCATTACATGAAGGGAGATTCTGATTTTTGTTTCAGTTGCTATTTATAAGCTGATTTCACACACTGCGCCAAGCTGTAATGGAGTTGGCTCACTTTGGACTTCCTGCCTTATGCGAGTCCATATATTGTTTGTAAATCGTGAATTGTGGCTTAGTTTAGCATTGCATTATTGGAACTAGGAATGAAGGTTTGGGAGGTACATTAGGAGTTCACTCCCCGATACCCGCTGCCCAATGCAGAATCCACTATCAGCAAAAGGGAGGCTGCCACCTTTCAAAATAGTTTGTTCCATAGGTGAGGAGCTCTTACTGTTATGGAATGTTTACTGATGTTCAACTGGAATTGAAGCTTCTTCAGCTCTGACAAGATAGTCGGGAATGGAAGGATAAACCTCCAAGTGCTTCAATGACCTCCTAAAAGGATGCAAATGACCAGCTGTCTGCAAAGAATATAAATCCTTCCATTCCCCACTACCATCTAGTCAGAGCTGAAGAAACTTCTTGATTGAGAAGAAAAAAGAAAAAACAAGGAAGTCCAGTTGCTTCCTGAAAAAGGGTAAACAAATCATAGTTAAACAAACCATATGTGATCCCTATCTTAATATTCAATTGTTTCTTTCAGGTCCCTCCTGCCCTCGCAATTCTCACTACGAACTCTGCGGAGATGGCTGCCCTGTGACCTGTCATGGCCTCTCAGCCCCCGATGGATGTGAGACATCCTGCAAAGAAGGCTGCTACTGCAATGCTGGGTTTGTCCTGAGTGGAGATGAGTGTGTCCCAATAGGAGAATGTGGTTGTCTGTACCAGGGCAGGTATTACAAAAAGGGTGGTGAATTTTACCCCAATGCCTCTTGCCAAGACAAATGTCGCTGCGGAGAAAACGGTGCCGTAGAATGTCGAAAGGTCTTCTGTGGGCCTCAACAGCAATGCAGGATTGAGAACGGGAAGCAAGCTTGTCACCCTCGTGGCTATGGAAAATGCAGCGTGACCGGTGGAAGCCACTACCTGACTTTGGATGGAGAGGCCTTCAACTTCCTGGGGACTTGTTCTTACACTTTGGTTGAAGTCTGCGGAAAGGATCCTGAACTGGCCCATTTCTCTGTGGTTTTGGAGAATGAGAGCAATCGGGAAGGCAAAGTCATGCCAAAGACAGTTGTCATCACTCTTCGAGGTTATGTCATCAGACTTGTGAGAGGAACAACTTGGCAAGTTGAGGTAGGTCTTGTGTTCTGCCCAATGGTGCATTTCCTCCTGCTTACGTCCGGACAAACTCTTTTGGTAGTTTCCTACCACATTTCCTACTTCTTCAAACAAACTAGCCCAAACTAGTGCAGTGGTTAGAATGCAGTATTGCAAGCTCATTCTGCCGACTGCCAGCAGTTCGAATCTCCCCAGGCTCAAGGTTGACTCAGGCTTCCATCCTTCTGAGGTGGGTAAAATGAGGACCCAGATGGTTGGAGGAAATAAGCTGACTCTGTAAATCATATGGACAGGGTTGTAAAGCACTAAGAAGTGGTATATAAGTCTAAGCGCTATTGTTAAACGGTGAGGATGCTGTTGCACGTGTCCAGCAGGTCTAATCGCTTACACTTAGATGATGCTTAGCTTCTGACGTCAGTTCTTTCCTTGGTGTAAAGTATTAGTAATGAATCCAAGAAGGTTGAGCGAGCAACCTCATAAAAAAAAACATCCACTGCTGAGATAGTCAGGCTCTCTCAAATTTGGAACTCCCTCCTGACTTCTAAAGGTGTGTTTATCTAGCATCGATAGCACACACCTTGTGGTTCTAGCAATTTCAATTTCCCACAGTTCCACATAATGATACCGATGCTAGGAGAGGATTCCCTTGCTATTCATCATCAATGGATGTTGACTTTAGCTGTTCATGTGATAGCCCATTCATCAGATTTCAAGACTTGCAGATTAGTAGAGTCTGTCTCCCCCTTCTGTCGATTTCTCTTTTCTACCTACTTGCTGTTTCAACGGAGCTAGGAAGCCCGTTGTGCTTCTTGGAACCAGAGATTTCAAGGTCATTTCCATGCTGGAGATTTATAGCATCTTCTAAAGTCATCCAACCTTAGTTGTACCCAAATAACAGTAATGCAGGCGGGCTGTATATCACTTCGGTGATGGCTGAGTGATACTCCGACGTCACTGTAAATGAATAGTGCAGAAACTACTCGAGTTGTATGAAAGAGTGTAAACCAGAGCTGAGTACAAATGGCCTTTCTAAATTCTGCAAAGCAACTTGAGGACAGCAATATAAGACAGTCGGGTTCTTTACATTCCTCCAGGGTGAGATTCCCCCCTTCGTGAAAAAAATTGCACTACTAGTAAAAAAAATAATAATAACTTCAAATAGGAGGAATCCCATCATGTCTTTCTTTGAAACTAAAACATTGTTGGGATGCTGGAGAGAGGATTGTACAGTGAAGGGCAAAATAGTCACACATATGCCAGGGTTATCTCATAGCAAATTAAATGCAGGGGTACCATCCTTCACCCACCACAGTTTCAGTAAAATGCTCTTTTTCTCTGGGAAAAAAAAATCTAAAATCAATTCTCCTTCCTTGAACAAAATTAGAACTTTGAGAGGAGGTGGGGAAATCAGGATATTTTTCTGAGGCTGAGACTAATGAAAAGATGTTATTTGCTCTTGGAAGCTAGTTTAGTTGTGTTTTCCTTTCCCCTGGGAAGATGTGAAGGTGGGTTGTGTCTATCTATTCAAGAGAACCAGTTTGGTGTAATAGTTAAGGTGCCTTTCTAGAAACCAGGAGACAGTGAGTTCTAGTCCCAATTTAGGCATGGAATCTGGCCTGGGTGACTTTGGGCCAGTCACTCTGTGTCCCAATCCTGATCCATTCCACAGGGTTGTTGTGGGAACATAGCAGGGATGGGATTTAAAAAAAATTGCTACCAGTTCTGTGGGCTTGGCTTGGTTGGCGTGGCAAGGGAAGGTTACTCCAAAATCCCCATTCCCTCCCAACCCCACTGACCTGCTTTCCAGCTCCGTTCTCCTGGACAGGGCAACCAAAGGAGACCCAGCCAATCAACTGGGACTCAATGAGAGGCAGAGAATAGATGGGGGCAGGGCCAGTCAGAGGTGGGATTTGCCGGTTCTCCAAACTACTCAAAATTTCCGCTACCGGTTCTCCAGAACTGGTCAGAACCTGCTGAATACCACCTCTACAACACAGGAGGTGTATTAAGTATGTTCACCACTTTGAGTTACTAATGAAAGAAATAAAGGTGGAAGAAAGACACTCTAATAAATGCGAAATCTTCATGTCAGTTAAATCTCCCGTGGATTTTTCCTCTTCTTTCTGCATAGGTGAATGAAGAAGCTTTTACGCTGCCACTCGTGATAAAGAGAAGATCAATTTTAATCCATCAAGAGGGGAAGAACGTTGTGGTCCAGACCGACTTTGGTTTCAAAGTTCTCTATGATTCTTCCCAATTCATCCTTGTGATCATCCCTAGCATGTACCAAGGACAGGTATGTGGCTTGTGTGGCAACTTCAACGGGGAGAGACGAGACGAATTCCAACTGCCTGATGGAACCAGCACCTCCAACGTGACCACGTTTGGGGCCTCCTGGAAAGTGTCAGCGGAACGCCTCCATTGTTCTGACAACTGCAGTCAGAGCTGTCCCTCCTGCGATGCTGCTGAGATCACGCTGCTTCAGCTGGGGAGTCCTTGCAGGCTGATCAAAGCCTCCTCAGGCCCTTTTGAAGTCTGCCATCTCCTGGTGAATCCTGAAGACTATTTTAATTTCTGCCTGTACGAAACGTGTGCTGCTCGCGGAGCCCAAGAAGTTCTTTGCCGGAGTTTGCAGGCCTATGCAGCTGTGTGTCAAGCGGCTGGAGTCACTATCAAGAGCTGGAGGACAGCCGCCTTCTGCCGTGAGTTGAAAAATGGATCTGTTTCTGTTATGTTCAACCACTGATCTAAATCTGTTTAGGATTCTGTTACTCCTTTGCTTATGTCTCTCGTTCCCCCGTTTATCCTGAATATCTCTAGAACAGGGTTGTCAAACTCAAGGCCCAGGGGCCGGATCTGGGCTATGGGGTACTTAGATCTGGCCCGCAGGGCCATCCTGGAAACAGTGGAGGGCCGGCCCAGGTGCCTCTGCCAATGATAATGGAGCTCACAAGCTCCGTTTTCGGCTGCTATAGCCTCCTGCAACCCGTTGCCATCAAAAACGGAACTCGGGAGGGCGGCCTTCCCGAAGCTCCATTTTCGCTCGCAGAGGGTTACAGGATGCCATCCAGTGGTGAGATTCAATTTTTTTTTACTACTGGTTTTGTGGGTGTGGCTTGGTGGGCGTGGCATGATGGCATGGCAGGGGAAAGATACTGTAAAATCCCCATTCCCTCACCACTCCTGGGGGAAGGATACTGTAAAATCCTCATTGCCCACCCCACTAATCTACTTTCCAGCTCCGTTCTCCTGTGCAGGGCAACCAAAGGAGACCCAGCTAATCAGCTGGGACTCGGGAGGCAGAGCATAGATGGGGGCGGAGCCAGTCAGAAGTGGTATTTGACGGTTCTCTGAACTACTCAAAATTTCTGCCAGCGGCTCTCCGAACTACTCAAAATTTTTGCTACCAGTTCTCCAGAACTGGCCAGAACCTGCTGAATACCACCTCAGAGGCTATCCCAGCTGAAAAAGGGAGCCCTTTTTCTCTGGCAGAGTGCTTGGGCCATCGCAGGTGCCCCTGACACAAGTGACGTCGAGCTGGCCGTGCCCATCCTGGCCACCCCCACACCAGCCCCCAGAGGTCAGACACAACCCTGATGCGGCCCTCAATGAAACCAAGTTTGGCACCCCAGCTGTAGAATTTAGAGTGTTGCCCTCAAATTCAGGAAGCTCAGATCGAATACCATTTCAGCCCTAATATGGAACCATCCCTTCATCTAAACTACCTTTGGGTCCTCAACTTATGACCATTTACTTAACGACTGTTACTACGGCATTGAAGGAAGTGACTTATGATTGGTCCTCACACTTATAACTGTGGCAGCAGCATCCCCTCGCTCACATGATCAAAATTCTGGCACTTGGCACCCAGCAAGTATTTACAATGGTTGCAGAATCTTGGGTCATGTAATTGCCTCTTGCAATTTTCAGGAGGGGCAAGGTGGGGGGTAGGGATTTCCAACAAGCAAAGTCAATAGAGGAAGCCAGATTTGCTTAATGGTTATATAATTTGCTCAACAAACATGGCAAAAAAGTCATAATATCGGACACGACTCACATAACAACCCCATTACTTAGCAAAAGAAATTCTGGTCCCAGTTATGGTCATAAGTCAAGGATTATCTTTAGGCATTAGAAAAATTAAATTGGGTAGGGGAAGAAAATTATACAGGCAGCCCTGAAACTAATTTTGAAAAGGCACTTCAATAGAAGATGGCTTGATACAACTCTATGAACTATAAATTTTATTTATTTCTGTTATTTATCTATTTGAACATTTAAATAGCCATCTACATTGTGTCAAACTCTGGGCAGGTCATAACCAAGAGATAACAACCACATCTACCTACAATAAAAATATCATGAAATCCAAAATATTAAAACCAAAAAAATTGGCACTGTAGCTAATGTTTCTCTTGACGCCCACAAGAGGTTCATCTCACAAAACTTGCCTTATCCCAGGTCTTGAGTGCTTTTCAAAAGGTTAAAAGAGTTTAACCTTAAAATGATTTGATGACATATAAGTGTAGAAATCAGTGAACTCCTTTTTCTTACTTGTAACTTACCCTGTCTTCTCTGCCAGATTTATCTTATCTGTGATATGACCAGCTCAGCCAATGGCAGTCTAATTTATCTCTGCTTTTCACTTTTCTCTGATAGCATAAAGATAGCTTAGCTAACCACTATTTTAATATGCCAAAGAGCCTCCTTATCGCCTGTTCATTCAGCACAAGAGAGGTAAATCTTTTTCTAATGCTTGTAAGCAGGGCTGCTACCAGTTCGCACTGGTGCAGGCAAACCGGATGTTAATTTTACACCTGATTCGCCAAACTGGTAGTTGCAACAACTGCCTGATGCCACCCACCCTGCCCCACCCCTTCCAGGAGTCTCCACACAGCCCACTTTGGATCCCAGGTATAATTGCACATGCAGAGGCTGAGGGAGGGTAAAAAACGGGCCTCCGGGGAGCCTGAGGCTAGGCCACACCCACCATGGCCATACCCACCATGGCCACACCCACCCAGCAACCGGGCAGAGAAACGGTTGCTACATTTTTTGAAGCCCACCCTAATAATATTTTCTCAGTGATCTACTGGCATCTCATGGTAGATGGAGAGGTAGCAAGCCTTTGATGTCATAGAATCAAGCTCAACTTCTGGTGATTAATTGAACAAGTTATCATTTTCTTCCAAGATATTCCAATATGGACATCCTATATTATTATTATTATTGTCATTGTTGTTATTGTTGTTGTTGTTATTGTTATTATTATTATTATTCACAAAAATGACAGTATACACAGCAAACAAGATAACCATGCTGGGTTTCGTATCACAAATCACGAGTCGAACACTTCCCAAGCGTTTAGGACTGCGTGATGTATCAGCGGATTATGCAAGCAGATCCCAGTAAGGTGGCCTTCTGCAGCTGACCAGTGGTGATCTTGTCAGCGCCAATTGTTTTTAAGTGCTTGCCAAGGTCTTTAGGCACAGCACCCTGTGTGTCAAGTACCACTGGAACCACCTGCACTGGTTTATGCCAGAGTCTCTGCAGTTTGATTTTCAAGTCCTGATATTGGGTGACTAAAGGTTACTTGGTTTCTTCATTTCCTTCCATCAGTGGTAGCATCAAGAATGGTCTTTCTTCTTCTTCTTCTTCTTCTTCTTCTTCTTCTTCTTCTTCTTCTTCTTCTCTTCTTCTTCTTCTTCTTCTTCTTCTTCTTCTTCTTCTTCTTCTTCTTCTTCTTCTTCTTCTTCTTCTTCTTCTTCTTCTTCTTCTTCTTCTTCTTCTTCTTCTTCTTCTTCTTCTTCTTCTGCTCCTGCTCCTGCTCCTGCTCCTGCTTCTTATGATATTATTATTATTGACACCCTCTTCTTTCTTCTAACAGTTGATTACATGAAAAAGAGAAAAGCATCTCTTACTAAAGATAGCATCTGACCTCCTGCAGAGAGTTTTGAAATTAGGCATAAGATCTCATTTAAGTTAGTCAATTTGCCCATAATAGATAATTGCAATGTAGATGTTCAGCCCCTATTACACATGCAATTAAGCCATCTCTTTCCTCAAAGCATGAAATTCATGGACACTTTCTATCGAAGTTCTCTAATTCTGCCTTCCTTCTTTCCTCAGCCTTAACTTGCCCACGTAACAGCCACTACGAGCTGTGTACCAGATCCTGTGATTTTACCTGCGCTGGTCTATCTTCTCCCATTCAGTGTACTGAGAAATGCTTTGAAGGCTGTCAGTGCAATGATGGCTATATTTCTGATGGGGAAAAGTGCATATCCATGGATAACTGTGGCTGTGTACATGATGGACGCTACATGAAGGTTGGTCCCAGAATTATTCTTAGCTGTTTCATGAATGTGTAGAGCTATAGTGTATATAGGGAGGCAGGGAAAGTTGTGGGACCCTTTCCCTAGGGAGATACACCTAGGTGGGACCCAGAAGAAGGGCCTTCTCCATGGTGGCCCCCTCTCTCTGGAACATCATCCCCCCAGAGATTAAAATGGCCCCCACTCTAGCACTCTTCCGGAAGGCACTGAAGACCTGGTTCTGCCAGAAGGTCTGAGGAACCCAGAGAGGTTTAATTAATTGGCTAATTTTATTATATTAATTTATTATATAACTCTTCTTTTATTTGTTTTACTGTTTTATATGAGGTTTTTTATTCTGTAAGCCACCTTGAGTCGCCATGTGCGAGTTGCTGTTGTCAGTTGCGAAGTCATGTCCGACCCATCGCAACCCCATGGACAACGTTCCTCCAGGCCTTCCTGTCCTCTACCATCCTCCATTTAAGCTCACGCCGACTGCTTCAGTGACTCCATCCAGCCACTTCCTTCTCTGCCGTCCCCTTCTTCTCCTTTTGCCCTCAACCATTCCCAGCATTAGGCTCTTCTCCAGGGAGTCCTTCCTTCTCATGAGGTGGCCAAAGTATTTGACGAAGAGGGAGCAATATAAATTCCCTAAATAAATTCCCTAAATAATGATGCCTAAAGAAGAGGGAGAGAAGAGGGACCAGAAACTCTTCTGATTTGATGCACACACACACTCAATAAAAACATTGACCTGAGATGCTGCAAAATAAGTTGCCCAGCATTTCCTGTTTGCCATCTAATTGTCCTACAGTTTGAGAATCTGTTGTGGCTTCCTCCTTCCTTTGCCTGTGCATTGGGATGGGCCATAGGCCATAAATATGCAAAAGTCCAATAATGCTCCAATAATTGGAGGGGCTTCTTTTCCCAGCTGGAAATTGACACAGAGACTGTAACATTCTGGACAGAAAAGGAGTGTATATAACAGCAACCAGGACACACTTCATATCATTCAAGTGATGATTTGGAGGGGGGAGGAATGAAGAGGTTTGTCAGAAATGGTGTAGGATCTCCTGCTTGGGTGGGGGGGTTGGACTAGATGGCCTACAAGGTCCCTTCCAACTCTGTTAATCTCTAACTCTGTAACTCAGTTAGTATGAATGGAGGAAGGATGCAGAAGAGCATCGCTGAATTTATTTCTTGATATGACCCCCCCAAAAAAGCACTTTTAGATCAGGGGTGTCCAACCTTTGCAACTTTAAGACTTGTGGACTTCCGTTTCCACAATTCCCCAGCCAGCTGTGTGGTTGTTAGGCTGGCTTGGGAATTCTGGGAGTTGAAGTCCACAAGTCTTAAAGTTGCAAAGGTTGATCAACTCTGATTTAGATGAACATGCCATCGTTTTAAGGGTGCAAGCGTCAAGATTCCAGCACTTAACCCCATTTAAATCATGAGTCTCGAGCCAACTTCCAAAACCTCAAAGGATTTATTGGGAGTTAACATGTCCGGCACTGCCTGGATGTAGCTGACTCTGAGACACCTAATTCATTGTCACCCTTGACCCTGGTTTTCCCCCCACCCCCTGGGTGTATCATAATTCATATTCTCCAATGGGACACATCCATAGCCAAGAGTCATCAATCATGTTCTCCAGTTAGAATTTTGCATGGCAGAAACTTCGGTCACCTAGTTACTATCTTTGAAAACATTTATGGAATGCAGTTTCAGTTTGCAAGCAGCCGCATTGCTCCCCCTCCCTTTCTGTTGGCAACTCTAAAAGGCCATAGAAATATTTTATGAGTTGACAGTAAGATTAAAAGGTCAGCTTTTTCTATGTAAGGTGTAATCTCTGAGGTTTTAAAAGAATCCTTTCCAGGACATCGATATTTATGAATTATATTTGTTTGTCCACCCTCTGCCATAGGCTGAAGAAAGCATTCTCTCCGGGGATTGTTTGGAAAAATGCACCTGCCATGCGTCAGGCCAGCTCGCCTGCAATAAAACCAGATGCCCCAAAGGGGAGGTTTGCGCCCTTCAAAATGGCCGACATGGTTGCTTCAAGCAGGAAGCGGAATGCCACCTCAGCTTAGAAGCGGAACTGACCACCTTTGATGGCGTCTCTGGGACAATACTTTATGACGGTGCCTATGTGATGGCTTCTCTCTGTGACGAAGGAGCCCAGATGTGGTTTCGGCTGGTGGTGGATTTCAGGAGCTGCAATGGTAAAATGAGCTCCGTTTCTGCCATCTATGTCTTCTTCCGAGAGGCTGTTCTTGCTGTCAACCAAGACAAGGAAGTTTGGGTAAGAAAGGCTGAGTTGGTGATTCTTGGTACTGTAAACAAAGCCAACTACACCTTAATGTAGTGTTTCTCAACCATGGCAGCTTTAAGATAGGTGGACTTCAACTCCCAGAATTCCCCAGCCAGCCATGCTGGCTGGGAAATTCTGGGAGTTGAAGTTCACCTACCTTAAAGCTGTCAAGGTTGAGAAACAATACCTAACTGAATTTGGATTTCGTCCCAATGTGTACACACTAGCTTATTGCAGGTATTGCTCAACTTACAACCACTTATTTAGCAACAATTCAAAGTTACAATGGCGCTGAGAAAAAAGTGACTTACAACCTCTAAGCATACTTACAACCATTGCAACATCCCCATAGTCATGTGATCAAAATTCAGCTACTTGGAATCGATATGTAATGGCGATGGTTACAGGGCCACATGACCACCATTCTCGACCGTCACAGCCAGCTACCTCCAGGCAAAATCAATGGGGGAAGCCAGATTTGCTTAACAACCACATGATTCACTTAGCAACCAACATCAGAAAAAGGATCATAGAGAGAAATCAGGCACAAGTCACTTAACAACCACTTTGCTTCACAATGGAAATTTTCTGCTCCCAATTGTGGTCATAAGTGGAGGACTACCAGTATTTATTTCATTTCATTTAATTATTTATACGGCCACGCATCTCACCACAGTGATTCCGAGTGGTGTACAAACATTAAAACCCTACATTTAAAAGAGTATTCCGTGGCACACTTGGTAAATGACACTTTCCAATCATTATATCTACTTGAAGAAAAGAACAATCTTACTTCAAAAATAAGTATTTTCCACTGTTTTTTGCTGCTTAGGGGAATTCTTGCTTTAGAGAAAGCACTGGAGACTTTGCCTTGTTGTGAAGAAAGTCCACTCAATTTCTGCCTGTAAATTTGATGGAAAATTCTGGAAGGTCTGATTGCACCCAGTTCTAGCTTGGGTTCCCACCCCAATTATTATTATTATTATTATTATTATTATTATTATTATTATTATTATTATTATTATTATTATTATTATTATTTTTGAGGGGAGGAATTTTGATGGCATGCTGTGTTTTAAAACTCCATTATGCCTATTATAGGACTCACACATCATTTTTGTGTTACTTCCTGTCACAAAACAGCCTTCATAATCAGAGGGGTTCTGAAGGTGACAGAAAGGGAATCTGTAGGATCATAACCATCCCATCCCTGAGTTAAACCTTCCTTTAAATTGTCCACTAAATATTAACAGAAATGGTCCAACTGTGAATTCAGTGTGTTGGTTAACGGGTGTTAACAGAGAAAAATGAATGAAATCTTCTGTATTTTCAGACAGAAATTCATACAGGGAAGCCATTTTTAATTTCATACAATTAATGCCTTTCTTTCCACTCCTTTTTTCCCAATCTTACCTCTTATACTTCTAAAACAAGCACGAGGGCAATTCTGGCTAATTTGGCTATAAACCATTCTAATTATTAGACCATTCCCCCCAGTTTTGAACTTTGACCCTCATTCAAAGAGGTAGCATTTCAAGAAACTTAACATATTCCCCAATCACTTTCTGTTCAGGTGAATGGACAACAGGTGAAACTTCCAGCTTCCCTTTTTAAAACCGTATCTGTAAGCATCTCTGAAAATGTTGTTACCATTAGACATGGGACAATTCTTCAAGTGCTCTTTGACCTCAATGGAGAAGTGGCCGTGAAGGTCAAAGACAGCCTGGCAGGCAAGCTGTGTGGATCCTGCAGAAATTTCAATGGTGACCTCTCTGATGACCTTACGCTACCTAATGGTCAAGTTGTAGGGGACATTTCTGAGGTGATCGACGCATGGAAGGCCAGAGATTTCATGTACTGGTAAGTTAGTGCTTTAGTCATTTATTCTCTGATTTAGCAGTGCACAGATGGAGTGTTGTTGTTTTTTTCTTGTCCAGAATGGTGTTCCCATTGGGACAATCTGTTAAGAATGCATGCTAGCGGTGGATAGAACGAAAAACAGAGGTTGAAGTAGACAAAGTGAAACATGAAAAGAGGGAACTGTTTTGTCTCTCTTTGGGCCAATCTTTTCCTTTCTTTTTTTCCCCCTGCTCTCCCCATCCAGTAGCTGTCAGATTCTTCCTGCAAAAGGCTGAGAGCCAGAGATAGGAAATAGAGATAGGAGATAGAGATAAAAGATATGGAATAGATAGGAGATAGGGATGGGGATAGACAGACAGACAGACAAACAGAGATAGATTAAATAGAAGAGAGAGAGATGAGAGAGAGAGAAAGAGTTGAAAGAGATAGAGTTGGTAGATAGAGTGTAGAGAGAGATAAGAGAGAGAGAGAGATGATAGAGGAATGATATGGATGAGAAATAATAGAGATGATAGAGATAGCAATGGAGATAGAGATAGATGGGGATAGAGATGATTGATAGAGAGACAGGGATGGTAGAGACGGAGACAGAGATGATAGAGATATTCATTTGCAAAGGCTTTAGAAACTTAAGCTGAAAGGGAGGCAGTTTTCCTATCCAATTTACTTGTGCTTGTAGC
Source organism: Bungarus multicinctus (assembly GCA_023653725.1). Lineage (NCBI taxonomy): Eukaryota > Metazoa > Chordata > Lepidosauria > Squamata > Elapidae > Bungarus > Bungarus multicinctus. The sequence goes on along the minus strand of CM042835.1, from coordinate 10,378,571 downwards.
GGTAGACCAATCTTTTCAATTAGAAATAGCCAGAAGGCGTTCTGTCGCCCCAGAAATCCACAAAGAGCCTTCAACAATGCTAAAAATGTAACGCGATGAGTCTAATTGTAATGAGCTCTCCAATAACCCAGGAGCACATGTAATATGGTATAGGAAATGAGATACCACAGATTCAAATGAATTAAAGTATAAGTTTCTGGGCCCAGAGCAAACAATGTTTAAATAAGCTTGAAACTGCCTTAAATTCAAAGTGTCGAACTGCATATAGGAGGTATGGCATTTCTTTCTTTTGACGGTATGGAAGCAGCTACCCATGGTCAAATCAATATGGTTGGATATAATACTCAATGAGTCTAAGTCTAGCAATCTCCATATTTTTCAAACCCTCCATTAAATACTATTCTAGGCTTGATCTTGTTTCCTGGTTTTTCAGTAATGTTGCTTTTAGATCTGCAAAAAAATAACAATTTGTGGGTGCTTTCTTTTTAAAATTTAGACTGTAAGGTGATAACTGAGGCCAAGGTGGCCTCAGCACCAAAAGTAGATTCCCAGTCGCTTTTGTTTTGTAAGAACATCTGATTATATATAAACACCACATAACCTGTGGTGTTTTTATTTTATGTTTTTATTCAGGTTGGCTTTGGGTTTATAAACTGCTTTGGCTGCTTAGATGCTTTAACTGGGTTCTTATCAATATTAACCCATTCTTTTTTTAATGACCTCATAATCCCTTGCGGGGTGGAATCAGAGCAACTGAATGGAACTGAGTGTTTACTGGCCGGATGCCCTTCCTGTCCCCAATGCGGAGTTTTATTCAGCAGATATATTCCCAGTGTGCCCAGAGAGAGAAATATTTGCCTCCACCTAGGATAGAACTCACAGCCTCCTGATTGTGAGGCAAGAGCGCCACCTCTGGGCCACTGCACCACTCAATGTTAACCCTCTTGAACATCACTTAATATAGTAAGAAAGCAACTGTAGCTATGGAGTCTTATAACAATCCAACTTATTTTTCTTTCTCTTTTCTAGCAAGAAATAATTCAAAAGGTTGATCCAGTCCATCAACCTCCACGAGTGACCATGGCTCACAGCTGCTTTGCCCTTAAAGATGCTTTATCTGCAATGCCCCAAGAAAACATTGTGAAAATCCAACACTGTCAATAATATACATACATACATACATACATACATACATACATACATACAAGTGTGTGTGTCAATCATGTAAGGCTGCTGATTATGACTTTTTTTAATTAAGACATGATAAAGAGATAAATTGTACTTTCTATCTAGTTTATAAAAATTGAAATAAAGTATTTCCTCTGGATCAGAATTTTGACACCACACAACTCAATAATGAACAGCTGATAGCAAAGGAGTTGTTAAAAGAATTCAGAATTGCTGCTTTGGAAACAACTTAAGCTGTGTGAAGTGGTTTAATTTTTGGAACATTGTTGTACATATGCGTTGTTTTTATTTTTGTGTTCTTCCATCCACTCCCATGTAAACTTTTGTGACAACTTTTGGGAAGAAATCAATATGGCTGCTAGCATACTATAATTTCACCTTCACAATTCATGGCTTTTAAATGTTACATAAGAATGGTGCTTTGGAACTGAAAGCTTTTCCTCATAGCAGCTGCTCAGATTTTTTGCAAACCATGATCAATGGATCAAGCGCACTAATTGTTTTATTTCCATTTGTATGACATGGGGTGGATAGAGATTTTTGTTACCCTACCATTTTTTTATAGTCCAGAGGAGGCAGGATACTCACTGGATGCTGTTCTTCACATTCTGTGATTGGTCTGCTGAAGTTCGGGCTCCAATCACTTTTGGTGTTCCTTATAGACGCTCTCTGTTCCTGTTGCATTTAAACAGCTTTATGAAGGATTGGGAAGTGTAAAGTGCCCTAATCCAGAGATGAGCATCCTATATAACATTGTGTGTGCCATGTGACACTTCCCAGTGTGCTTAAGTACATATCTGACACCGAAAACACCTTTAAAAAGCATTCCACCTACATAGTGAGAAGAGAGGACTTTGACAAGATTGAGTTGATGGCATTGATGCTTTACAAGAGAGACAGAGAGAGAGAGATAAAGAGAGAGGGAGAGAGACAGAAGGAGACAGAGAGGGAGAGAGGGAGAGAGAGACAGAGAGAGAGAGAGAAACAGAGACAGAGACACACAGAGAGACAGAGACAGATAGACAGACAGACACACATACACATACACATACTGGGAGAGAGAGGGAGAGGGAGAGAGAGAGAAGCAGAGAAGATGAGAGAGAATATACGCGAATAGAGGTATTGGGTCTGATTCTGGCTATTATAATATTCTACTGTAGAAATGGCATTAAGCAAGCCTCCTCTTGCTAAAAATATTCCTATGTCTGTCCACAATGTTCTCTGCACAAAACCACATAACTCTTGATTTTAAAGTTGATAGCAAGGGACTTTGGTCAAAGCGTCAGGATGAGTCGATAAGTGGCAGTGGAAGAGGGTAGTAGATACTTTCTGAGTAGTGGGGAGGAAGTCAATATTGTTCTGTCATGCTGTGTTGAGGTTCCTTCTTAGAAAGTGACATCTGAAGAGGTCCAGTGGCAAGGAAGGGATCACAGCTGCTCTATCCTTGGAACAGGAAGCAATCTATGGGAAAGAAAGAGGATTTAATGCTACACAACTATGGCTGGCTCCCACAAAGTCTGATCTGAGAATGTTGGGCGGATGAAAATTGAATTCTTTATTGCCATTGTACGCATATACACAGTATACATACAACGAAATTCACATAACACCCAGAGACTAAACTCAACATGCACACACACACATGACAATCCCCAAACACCTCCCCAGCCGCCAAAATTCCCCGCCTCCTAAACACACACGAGCATCCACACAACAGACCAAGTAATACTGAAAAGAAACTAGGTTTGCACCAAGCACCTGTTCTGACCCAAACCTTTTTCCAATAAGACAAACAAGAACTAAAGGGAACAGAAAACTTTTAATGAGTCTTACAAATCCCTGGTTAAAAGGCTGCTGCAAACTAATTAACTTCGATAAGCACAAACCTTGCCAAAACTGTGCAAGACTGCCAAGAATCACAGATAAGGAATACTTCACAACACAAGAGTCTTCAAATACCAAATTAAGATACTGTAATGTCCACGAGGCTCGAGTTTCAAATTGTCTGTGTTTCCTGCAAAGAATGTCTGATTCACAGCTGGCTTTTATCTTCTTGAAGGAGGAGCCATTACCTTGCAGCCTTACTCATGCTGCTCTAACTGCTCTCTCCTACGAGCAATCCTGCACACACGCACACTTGGCACAGGCTCCTCGGGAACCTCCTCATCGCTGCTGCCAGCCCCACCATCTCTGAAGGCAGCAGTCCACTCCCTCATGGTCCTGGCCCCTCATCTGAGTCCTCGCTCTCCTCAGCCATCTGCACCTGCTGCCGGCTAACCACAACAGCAGCAGGCTAAGGGCTTTATGTGAATACTACCCCTATAATACAAGAAAGAAGAGGATTCTGGGGAATGTTGTATTTGCCTGAGTTTTCTGCCACCATGTTTAGAAAGATTAAGCTAGTGTCCAATGAAATCACATTATGGATGAATGCATATTCTTCAGCAATGGACATGGAGCCGGGAAATAACAACGCAGTTGTTCATTTTGAACTATCCATGTTACTTCCATCCCAGATACAACGTAATGCCCTCTTCTCCTTTAAATATTGCATGTGTGTGTGGAGTTACTTCACACAAATACATCCAGAAGTACTTAAGAAAATGGGTTTGCATAAATATATGAACAATATCAAAGGATTTATAGTGTGTGTATTAATTTATAATGCTTGCTTGCTAAAAGCAATAGCTTTGCACATTTTGGGTTCTGAATATGCCAGTGGGGTACCAGTTGAGGAGTTCCCACTGACATTCACAAAGCAATTGGCCCTGTTGAAGATAAAGCTTATGATAAAAGGTTCTTGTAGTACTTACAGTAGACAGACAAATGCTTATGGGAAGTCTACAGGCCATTAAGATGATAGCAATCTGCCTATTATATGCGTTTTATATGGAGATTCTATTCTTGACTACCTGACTTAATAATTGATTGCATATTAATATATCAAACACCAAATGTATTCTCCTGGGTATCTCCTGCTACCCACTCCACCATCTTTTGTTAGAAGAACACTTAAGGAGGAAAAATCCAGTCCAAAGTCTGATGATACAGATACTATATCTCTGTAATTCAGATTATATCCATGATGAAGCAACTATAATTTGGAGAATTACTTACCATTCAAAACAGCATCAGTTCTCTTGGGAATTAGTAACTGTGGAAAGATGCAGAAGACAAAGTTATAGCGCCCTGGTGATGCAGTGATAATTGGGATAATTCTGCCCAATAGCCAGGAGTTTGATTCAGATCGGCTCAAGGTTGACTTAGCCTTCCATCATTCCAAGGTCGGTAAAATGAGGAGCCAGAATGTTGGGGGCAATAGGATGATTTTGTAAACTGCTTAAGTGTTAGTGCTAGTGAAGAGAAGGATCAGGGGAGACATGACAGCAGTATTCCAATATTTGAGGGGATCAAATTATTTTCCAAAGCACCTGAAGGCCAGATAGGGAATAATCAGGGGTGGGATTCTACCAGTTCTGTCCGGCTTTGTAGAACTGGTTGCTCTGAAGAGCAGCAGGCATAGAACCGGTTCTATGTCTGCTGCTGTTTTGGCCCACCCGCCCACCCTGACTCTTACCTAACCTTTATTTCCTGCTTTTTCAACCTCAGTTGCTTTGCGCGGCATAGCTGCGGTTGAAAAAGCAGGAAAAAAGCGCTTTTTCAAAGACTGCACACCCGTGTGCAGAGCTGCTCAGCTGTCCAGGCAGCAAACTGATGGCGTTTCACACGCACACGCAGCATGCATGTGCAAAACGGAAGTCACTGAACCAGTAGTTACACTGGTCGGATCCCACCCCTGGGAATAATGGATGGAAACTGATCAAGGGTGGCCCTTCCGAGCTCCGTTTTCACTGGCAGAGGGTTGCAGGAGGCTGTCGTAGGTGAAAACGGAGCTCAGGAGCCTGTTTTCACTGTCAGAGCACTTGGGCCACCACAAGCACCCCTGATACAAGTGATACCCTGGCCACATCTATCCCGGCCCCCCAAGGTCAAACACAATCCTGATGCGGCCCACAATGAAATCGAGTTTGACACCTCTGGCGTAGGGTCTCCTGCTTGGGTGAGGACAGCTGAGGGCATCCCCCCTGCAGTCACATAATCATGTTTTGGCACTCAGCAACTGGCCTATGAGGAAGATTCCAGTCTCAGAGTTCTGATTTGCTTGGGTTCATTAGTCGGAACTTTGACATATTGCCATTAGCAGTGTCCCACAGTCACGTGACCGCAATTTGACATCTTCACCCAGTTTCTACCATGTTTTCCCCAAAAATAAAAACTGGGTCCCAAAATAAGCACTAGGGCTTATACTCGGGGATCTTATTTTATTTTATTTTTCATGTATGGGAGGACCACTTCTTCTGCTTGTTCATGGTAGGACATGAGGCCATGCTGCATGCCAGCACTGCCATCGCAAGGTGGGGGGAATGGAGCTGCCGATTGCACCCCGCACTGGCTTACCTTAGGGCCTGTGCAGCCAGGCCATCCATGCCCTGACACCTGCCTTGCCTTGCGACCATGGCACTGGCACACACTGGCATCAAGGTTCACTCATGTGAGGCCCCTCCTGCGCGAGCTGCATTGGTTGCCAGTGGCCTCTCAGGTGCGCTTTAAGATTTTAGTGTTAACTTTTAAAGCACTCCATGGCATTGGACCAGGATATTTACAAGACTGCATTCTGCCAGTTTCCTCTCACCGTCTGGTGCGCTCTCACAGGGAGGGTCTCTTGTGGGTCCCATCGGCATCTATGTGCCGGCTGGTGACCCCGAGAAATAGGGCCTTCTCTGTGGGGGCATCTGCCCTCTGGAATGGGTTGCCCCAGGAGTTACGTACAGCCACGGACCTGGGGACCTTCATGCGTGCCTTGAAAACCTGGCTCTTTGACCAGGCCGGCTTGAGCTGATTTTAGATTTGGGTATTTTAAATTTTATGCTAATTTTAGGGTTTGAGGTAGGGGTTTTAATTGTTTTGCAGCCAGGGTATTTAATTTAGTTTTAATTTTTGTATATTTAATGTTTTTAATTGCATGGCTGTACACCATGCTCCGAGTCCTTCGGGAGAGGAGCAGTATATAAATAAATATTCATTCATTCATTCATTCATTCACACCACTCAGCCTCCTGCTGCATTGCAGCTGTTGAGCAAGGAGAAGTGGGCTGGCAGCGACGTGGGTTCCTGTTGCAGATGGCTATAGGTGCTGCCATCACAAGGCAAGTGTCAGGGCGTGGATGGCTTGTCTGTGGGAGCCCTGAGGAAAGTTGGTGTGGGGTGCATGGAGCAGCTCCTCCACCACTCCACCTCGCCTCCTAGCCGCAGTATTATGAGCAACCAGACAGAATGGGCGGGCAGCCAGCTTGCAGGCTCTTAAGTAAGGCTTATTTTGGGGGTAGGATTAATATTAGGTCCAAGTGTAAAAAGACATGCTAGGGCTTATTTTCTGGATAGGTCTTATTTTCAGGGAAACAGTAGCAAAAAACGCCCATTGTGAAACAATAGTTACTTACTGACCTTTTTTTTTGCTTTACAGCCACTTCTAAAAGATTATCATGTCAGACAGAGTCTCATGGTGACCCAATTAGCAACTGGCATAACTTATGACCGTAATTGTGGGCACAATTATGGTCATAAGTCCAGAGCTACCCTCATGATATACAGTATTTCTTCAACAAAGCCTGGATATTTTTAAAATGTCACAAGCTGCAAATAGCATTTCTTACCATCCTAAGAAATCCCTGGCCTTCCAAGCATTGACAACCTCAGAGATGTTATCTGCCATCTGATTGTTAGGTAGCTTTAAGTCATCCGAAGCATCATCGTTAAAGTTTCCACAAGGAGCACATAACTTCCCGGCCATGTTGCTGGCGACCTTCACAGTTACTTTGCCATTGGGATCGTAGAGAACTTGTAGTTGGGAGTTTTGATTGATGAGGATGCTGTTTTGAGATTCAGTGATAGAGATGACCGAAGAGATGTTATGGGGCAGCTGGACCAAGAGTCCATTGACCTGAAAGGAAAGCAATGGAGACATAGAACGTGAGGATTCTTGGGCTCCAGACTTGGCTGTTGTGGGTTTATCATGGACTTAACTACAGTAGTACTCAACAGTGGTATTCAGTAGGTTCTGACCAGTTCTAGAGAACTGATAGTGGAAATGTTGAGTAGTTTACAGAACTGGCAAATACCACCTCTGACTGGAGATTTTACAGTATCCTTCCCCTGCCACGCCCACCAAGGCACACCCACAGAACCGGTAGTAAAAAAAATTTGAATCCCACTACTGAGTGATGGGTTTCAAAATTGTTTCCTACTGGTTCTATGCATGGTTCTATGCACGCACGCTTTGTGCATGCGCAGAGGACTCAAGGACTGACCTCTGTCATTGCTGGTAAGTTGAGCTGTTTTTTAGCTCAGCTGAGGCATGGCAATCCACTCTGCCACGCAAATCAGCTGAGCTAAAACAACAAAGGGAATATAGGAGAGGTAAAGGCAGAGGCGGGTGGGCGGGGCCAACCAGAAGTGGTATTTGTCAGTTCTCCAAACTAGTCAAAATTTCCACTACTGGTACGTCAGAATCGGTCCGAATGGGCTGAATACCACCTCTGGTCCTTAACTTAAGGCCACAATTGGGACCAGAATTCACTTGCTAAACAAGGTGGTTGTTGAGTGTTGCACCTAATTTTACCACCTTTTGGGCAGTGGTTTTCCAGCAAATCACTGCTGTTCTTAAGTGAATCATGAAGCCATTAAACCAATCTAGCTCCACCCGCCCCCCTTTGACTTTGCTCATTGAAAACCAGCCAAGATAAAGGAAAAAAAAAAAGAAACCATTGCTCAATATATGCTGTAAAATTTATATATGTCTATATATATGTATATATACACATATACATATACATATACAAATATATATATATATATATATATATATATATATATATATATATATATATATATATATATATATATATATATACTTTGTATTACAACACCCTGTTAAGCCCCAATTAAGGGAGAAAGCATACTGCTTTCTTTTCTGTCTTTCGGCTCATCACCAGAGACCATACCGACAGAAAGCTATTTGTTTCGTTGCCTTTTGTTTACATGTGTGTAAGGTTTTTTAAGCTGATAATTTTAAATAATAAATAAGGGAGACTAGTATAGATCTATTTCGAGCTAGTTAGCTCTCTTCAGCTAGCCATACCCTTACTGGGATTCGAACCAGGGAAGTATTACATGTGAGGCAGTTGTAATTGCCACTACACCACTGGCTCTCTCCTTATCAGCTCAGGCAGGGGAATAAGTATATACTTTGTATTACAACACCCTGTTAAGCCCCAATTAAGGGAGAAAGCATACTGCTTTCTTTTCTGTCTTTCGGCTCATCACCAGAGACCATACCGACAGAAAGCTATTTGTTTCGTTGCCTTTTGTTTACATGTGTGTAAGGTTTTTTAAGCTGATAATTTTAAATAATAAATAAGGGAGACTAGTATAGATCTATTTCGAGCTAGTTAGCTCTCTTCAGCTAGCCATACCCTTACTGGGATTCGAACCAGGGAAGTATTACATGTGAGGCAGTTGTAATTGCCACTACACCACTGGCTCTCTCCTTATCAGCTCAGGCAGGGGAATAAGTATATACTTTGTATTACAACACCCTGTTAAGCCCCAATTAAGGGAGGAAGCATACTGCTTTCTTTTCTGTCTTTCGGCTCATCACCAGAGACCATACCGACAGAAAGCTATTTGTTTCGTTGCCTTTTGTTTACATGTGTGTAAGGTTTTTTAAGCTGATAATTTTAAATAATAAATAAGGGAGACTAGTATAGATCTATTTCGAGCTAGTTAGCTCTCTTCAGCTAGCCATACCCTTACTGGGATTCGAACCAGGGAAGTATTACATGTGAGGCAGTTGTAATTGCCACTACACCACTGGCTCTCTCCTTATCAGCTCAGGCAGGGGAATAAGTATATACTTTGTATTACAACACCCTGTTAAGCCCCAATTAAGGGAGAAAGCATACTGCTTTCTTTTCTGTCTTTCGGCTCATCACCAGAGACCATACCGACAGAAAGCTATTTGTTTCGTTGTCTTTTCTTTACATGTGTGTAAGGTTTTTAAGCTGATAAAAAATTATTTATTATTAATTATTTATTATTTAAATAAATAATTTTATTATTTATAAATAATTTATTAATATTATTAATAAATAATTTTATTATTTATAATAAATTTATTATTTAAAATTATCAGCTTAAAAACCTTACACACACACACACACACACACACACACACACACACACACACACACACACACACATATATATATATATATATATATATATATATATATATATATATATATATATATATATATATATATATATATATTATATATATAAAATGTTTTCGGAGGTTTTCGCGGGTATTTGTATGTGGATCTTTGGTTCTTTGGGTTTTCTCCCGCATAGAATTGGAAATATCTAAGCGACGTTTCGATGAAGTCTCATTCTGAGTACAACCAAACCTCCACCAGAACAGAACACACTCCCAGCCAATCAGAACACAGCCAAGCCCCCACCCAATCAAGCCACACCCCCACTAGCAGTTAAAAGGAAGAAGCAGCTGCAAGCTCACATTACTCCAAGAAGCACAAGGCCGAAGACACAAGCCTGAAGATGATGAATGAGACTTCATCGAAACGTCGCTTAGATATTTCCAATTCTACGCGGGAGAAAACCCGAAGAACCAAAGATCCACATATATATATATATATATATATATATATATATATATATATATATATATATATATATTTGTCTGTTTTAAATGTATGTCAAATAAATGTTTATTTTAATTTAAAAAAGAAAACTAGCCAGGAAAGATGAAAATGGAGATTACATGACCCATGGTGGGCAACAGCTTATTCATTTTATTTATTTATTAATTAATCTTCTATACCGCCCCCTTCCCGACGGGACTCGGGGCAGTGTACAGCCAAATAAAAAATACAGACATAAATACAATATTTAAAAATAGAATTAAATAATTGGCTGAAAAAAAAAAATTAAAAAAATTAAAACTATCAAAGGTTAAAAACTAAAAAACCATTTAAAATCAATTTAAAACCCCTGCAAATAACAGTAGGCCAGACCAGCTTGATGGAATAAGTGGGTCTTTAGCGTTCAGGGATGGTCCTCATCTCTGGGGGTAATTCGTTCTAGAGGGAGGGTGCTCCCAGAGAGAAGGCCCGCACCCTCGGGGTTGCCAGCCATCCAGCCGGCAGCACCCCGAGGAGGCCCGCTCGGTGGGAGCGCACTGGCCGATGGGAGGCTGACGGTGGCAGTAGGCGGTCCCGTAAGTACACAGGTCCCAAGCCATGGGGCTCTTTAAAGATGATCACTAACATCTTGAAGCGCACCCGGAAGGCCATCGGGAGCCAGTGCAGCTCGCGCAAAAGTGGTGTAACATGGGAGCTCCGAGAAGCCCCCAAAACCACCCGTGCGGCCGCACTCTGCACCAACTGGAGCCTCCAGGTGCTCTTCAAGGTGAGCCCCATGTAGAGAGCATTGCAATAGTCTAGGCAGGAGGTGATGAGGGCGGATGTGACCATGCACAGTGCATCCCGATCCAGAAAGGGCCGCAACTGGTAGGACCTGACAAAAAGCCCCCCTGGCGACGGCTGCTATATGATCTTCTAACGACAGCTGTACGTCCAGGAGGACACCCAGATTGCGAGCCAGCTCCATGGGGGCTAGAATTTCCTCCCCCATGGCCAGCGATGGAGTTAGCTGGCTGTATCGGGGCGCCGGAAAGCACAGCCACTTGATCTTGGCCGGGTTGAGTTGAAGCCCCATCCAACCCCGCACAGCCTCCAGGCACCGGGTCATCACTTCCACATCTTCGTCGGGGTGGCCTGGGGTAGAAATGTACAGCTGAGTATCATCAGCGTATTGATGAAACTCTACCCCAAAGCCACGGATGACCTCACCCAGCGGCTTCACATAAATGTTGAACAGTAAGGGCAAGAGCACTGACCCCTGAGGTACCCCACAAGTTAGGGGCCTCAGAGCCGATCTCTGCCCCCCTGCCAACACAAATTGCGAACAATCGGAGAGGAAGGAGGAGAACCACCGTAACACAGTGCCTTCAACTTACCCAAGTCTCTTTGAAGTTAGTCACCGTGATGAATGCTTCCCGGAAGAAGACGTAGATGGCAGTAGCAACAGGCACCATCTGAACGTTGCAATCATTGATATCCACCACCAGTTTAAACCAGGAGGGCGAGTCCTCATCGCAATGAGATGCCAGCTTGTAAGCCCCACTGGTGATAAGCTTCCCTCGGACTCCATCAAAGGAGCTGAACCACGTGTCTGGGTTGAGAGTGCATTGGCCTTCCTGCCTTACGCAGCCGTATCCTTTGGCTGTGAGCATACATGTCTCTCCCGCAGCACAGCGGTTCTTGACATGGATGAGCTGGTTAGATGGGTGGCAAGTGCTCTTCTCGGAACAGTCTTTGGATAAGAGAGTCTCCCCTGCCTGGAGAGCAATTACACACACACACACACACACACACACACACCCCTCTAGTGAAAAATTACTTTATATATACCAAGGAAATCATGCATGCACCAGAATAAACAAAACCAAAACAAATGGCAATATTATAAAGAAACAGGCTTCTTTACAAAATGGGACTAATAGCAATAGCACTTAGACTTATATACTGCTTCACGGTGCTTTATAGCCCTCTCTAAGCAGTTTACAGAGTCAGCCTATTGCCCCCAACAATCTGGGTTGTGGTTTTACCCACTTTGGAAGGATGGAAGGCTGAGTCAACCTTGAGCCTGGTGGGATTTGAACCGCCAGACTGTAGGCAGCTGACTGCAGAAGTAGCTTGCAATATTGCACTCTAACCACTGTGCCACAGAGGCTCCTAATGGTCACCATTTAACTCCAAAATGCTTATACATTCTGGGGCAAGGCCATTTTTTGCACTGAATGGAATGGCAAACTGGATATGCATCGGGTGCCCCGATTCATCAGATCATAGCCAAGAAATAGAGTCTGTACCATGCTCTGAACTGTGATTCCTGCTTTTCCTCAGGTGAAACCATGGGATAGAAGCCATGGGATTAATTCAATCTGTAGTTACTCTGCCAAAACACAGGGGCACAACCTGAAAAAGTTATGTCCACTAGCAGTTTTTAATAGGTGAACAATGCTAAATAAGAATAAGCCTTTGAATGATATTAAGTCAAACTAAATAAAATACAGGTTACCAGTCCTTGATTGACAGTCACAATTGAGGCCAAAATTTGTGTTGCTAAGCAAGAACGTTGTGAATTTTTGCAATAGCAATAGCTCTTAGACTTATATATTGCTTAACATTGCTTTACAGCCCTCTCTAAGAGGTTTACAGAGCATATTGCCCCCAACAATTTTGGCTCCTCATTTTACCCACCTCAGAAGGATGGAAGGAAGGCTGAGTCAACCTTGGGCCTGGTGAGATTTGAACTGCCAAATTGCAGGCAGCCGGCAGTCAGCAGAAGTAGCCTGCAGTACTGCACTCTGGCCACTGCGCCACCGTAGCTCATTTGGTCCATTTTTTGACCTTTCATGCCACAATTTTGAAGTGAATCACTGCCGTGATTAAGTTAATAATTACTGGACGAATCTGGCTGCCCCATTGACTTTGCTTGTCAGAAATTCACAAAAAGTGTTCACATGACCCCATAAATACATGCCAGCTACCAAGGCTCTGTATTCTGATCATGTGACCATGGGATGCTGTAACAGTTGTAAGAATGAAAAATGGTCTTTTTCAGTGCTGTGATTTCAAACAGTCACTAAACGAATGATTGTTAAGCCAAGGGCTCCCTGTAACATTACATTTCTATTATGACCCTATTAACATGTTATAAAATCTAATGTAAGCCTTTCTCTTCTGAAAATGGGTTTATTATCCCTGATTTTGAAAGTATGGTGGGTAACACAATTGATAATCTTTGCTAACCAGTAGCTGCTGCTACACCTACTTTAAATGCCATTAGCTAGGATGAGAAAATTATCTAATTTAGCATCACATTTTCATAAAATTCTTGCATATCAGTGCAGAATTTGAAACAGCTGCTGTGCAATTAGGGCAAAGCATGGTAACTGATAAATGGATAGGTATACAAGAGGGGGAAAAATCATTTCTAAAACATATCACGTGGCTGTTAGAAGGACGGAGAAAAAAAATTAAAAAGCAGAAACTTGGGCTGAACTTAAGAAATCTAAATGAATACAATGTGAGTTTTTGGGGTGGGGGAAGAGAATACTATTTGAATAATTTGGACAATATTAGATTTAGCAATATTGTCCTATCCCTAGAATGCTGCAATGGAATGAAAACTCCAGTCCATTGGAGCATTCTCTTCAAGTAGTCAATTCAGATTGGTTAGGTATTGTTTTAACATATAATCCCTGGTTGATTGGAATGCAAGAAGGAAAAAAAAGCCCTCATCTAAATATAAATTAGCAATAAAATGGTTGTGAATGAGCATAAAAGAAGCTGAGCACTTTTAGCATCAGGATTATTTTTCAATGAATATATCAGGGCATGCAAAACCCCAATTTAATCAAAAGACTAATAGTGTATGGCAATAGCAGGCACTAGATGGCAAGCTAGCTTGAAAACGAAGACTGTTCTTCATTGTATCAGGCATTGAGAGCCGCACTGTGTGATCTAGTGAGCAAATGTGTGGAAATCAATGGAGGCTGCAACCAAGCCAGAAAAACCCTAAAATGAACAACAGCAGTAAATGAATATGTGGCAGTGGTGGAATTCAAATTTTTTTACTACTGGTTCTGTGGCGTGGCTTGGTGGGCGTGGCAGGGGAAGGATACTGTAAAATCTCCATTCCCACCGGACTTGAGGGGGAAGGTTACAGCAAAATCCCCATTCCCTCCCCATCCCACTAACCTGCTTTCCAGCTCCATTCTCCTGTGCAGGGCAACCAAAGGAGACCCAGCCGATCATCTGGGACTCAATGGGAGGCAGAGAAGAGATGAGGGCGGGGCCAGTCAGAGGTGGTATTGGCCGGTTCTCTGAACTACTCAAAATTTCCCATTACTGGTTCTCCACAACTGGTCAGAACCTGCTGAATACCACCTCTGCTTTGAACAGTCACTATACGAACTGTGGTAAGTTGAGGACTACCTGTAATTGAGCCCAGAATTACAGTCGAAAGTCATGGAAGTTGTTAAGCAGGTCACCCTGTGATCACGCCTGATTTTATTACTTTTTTTGTGTGATTGTTGCTAAGCAAACATCACGGCCATTACGTGAATGAGTCCATTTTCCTCCAATAGGCATTTTTTGCCGGAATCCGGAAGTAAATGCTGAAAATTGGCAAAAAAAACCCAAAACCTAAAATGGTGGTCATGTGATTGTGGAGTATTGCAAACAGCCATAAATGCAAGCCAGTTGGCCAAACACCCAAAATTCAATCACATAACCATAGGAGTGGGTGACCATTGGAACTTCAAAAATGTGTCATAAGCAGAGCTAGTATTCAGCAGGTTCTGACCAGTTCTGGAGAACCGGTAGCGGAAATTTTGAGTAGTTCAGAGAATCTGCAAATACCACCTCTGACTGGCCCTGCCCTCATCTATTCTCTGCCTCCCAAGTCCCAGCTGATTGGCTGGGTCTTCTTTTGTTGCCGTGCACAGGAGAACGGAGCTGGAAAGCAGGTTAGTGGGGTGGGGAGGGAATGGGGATTTTGCAGTAACCTTCCCCCAGGAGTGGGGAGGGAATGGGGATTTTGCAGTATATCCTTCCCCTGCCATGCCCACCAAGCCACACCCACAGAACTGGTGGTAAATAAAATTTGAATCCCACCATTGGTCATAAGTAGCTCTGGGGGTGTCCATTGTGACTGTGAATGGTCACTAAGCAAGGATTAGCTGTAATTGCACAAATATTGTCAGTGTGATAAATCAACACGTTTTCAATTTATGAACCATGGCAGCGACAAATAAGCTTGGAGCAATTTTTCCCAGGCTCTGTCACAAACAAAACTTCCTGGTTGGGTCACGAAGAACTTATTTCATGAACCCCACCTACCTTGATGTAACGCCCTTCATAAGCACATCCGCACTTATCCATAGACACACATTCCTCCCCATCAAAGGCGTAGCTGCTGTCACACTGGCAGCCTTCAAAACATTCTCCTGTGCAGTGAGTTGGAGCAGATAAGGTAGTACATGTGAAGTCGCAGGATCGAGTACACAACTCATAATGACTGTGAGCTGGGCAGGAAAGAGCTGAAAAAGAGCAAGATGGAAAGAACCAGATTTATTTAGATGGTACTTCAGTGTTGTTCTCACTCATCCAACTCACGGTTGCCCCAAAGGTGCTTTCATTTTAAAGGCAAATGGACTTTCTGAATTTTCTTTAAGACATTGTGCTTCTCCACCAAGAACTTCAAAGGAACTGAAGTTGGAATACATCTGAAACACTGCAACCAATTTTGGTCACTATACTACAAAAAAGATGTTGAGATTTTGGAAAAAGTTCAGAAAAGAGCCACTAAGATGATCAAAGGCCTGGAAACTAAAACATATGAAGAACAGCTGCAGGATTTAGGTTTGGCTAGTCTAAAGAAAAGAAGAATTAGGAGTGACATGACAACAGTATTCCAGTATTTGAGGGGCTGCCACACGGAAGAGGGGGTCAAATTATTCTGTGTGATTGCATTGTAAGAGCTTAGCTTTTACTTACAGACTTTTGATTACCATCTAAGTAGCATCTTCAGTGTTACTTAGGTGACTAGTGAAACATTTGCAGGTGAAAACCAAGCTTGGAGGATTCCCATAATCCAATCCACCCTCCCAACCCTGAACTACTAATATTTGCGAACGGCTCATTGTACCTGGTTTGCATAGGCCTAAGATACTGTTGTGGTTTACCGGCAGCCAGTGCAGATGGCAGCGGAATCAGACAGTGGGAAAGAACAGGGACCAGTCCAGGAGTCTGGGAGGACTCAAACAAGGGTCTTGCATCCAATGTAGAGATGGGGCCAGGACCATCTGGGAGTGGGGTGCTGACTCCGGAGCATTCGGAGTCTGGCAACAGCGAGGAAGATGAACAAGGGGAGCATGTTCCCAGTGCGCGCTTGCACAGAGCTGTTAGAAGGCGAGAGCAGCTGAAACAAAAGGGGCGACTCGGGAGTAAGGCTTGGAGGTGATTGCCTCTCCCATAAGGTATAAAGGACAGGCAAAGGTGAAGAAACCTTTGCAGGAAGCAAAGTCGTTTGTTCTGTTTGGATTAATCCTTAAAGCTCTGTGTGGACTTTGTACTTTGGCTGGTTTTTTTATAATTCATTTGGCACTCTAGTTGTTGGCAGCAATTCAAAGGAGAGAGAGGTGGGTGCTTATCTCAAGGGACTATTTGAGACTCATTACGGGCTGGGAATGAACATAATTCCCAGCATTGAAATAAAATAAGAACTTCTTTTAACTAAGCGTGTGCTTAATTACGGTCTCAGAAAGCCTTGGTCAGAACAGACACAGTGTTTCTGGTGTCTCTTTATGACACTTTTTGTGAGCTTGCATAAAGACATCACCTTGGAAATATAGTGACAAACAACAACCCAGAAGAAGTGATGGTTAACTATCTCAAACTTACAACAGAAGGAGGCTGTTCTCCAAGGTCCAACATTGGCTCCAGCTAGCTGGCATGCAACCATGTAGGCTTGAAGACTTTGACACAGGGTATCTCCTGCTCCATTGGCCAAACACATGTCATGGAGGCAAAATCTGAAGTAGTCCACGGGGCTAACCAATAGGTGACAGTCTTTAAAGGGACCTGTCTTGGATCGGATCATTCCGCAAGAACTTTCTGTTTTGTAGGGGTCAGTCTGGATAGCATGGCAGGTGGGGCAGTTCTCCCCACAACCGTCAGAGCATTGTCCGCCGTTCCCAGGAACTTTCCAGGAAGCACCAAATTCATCCATGTTTTGAGTTATTTTTCCATCAGGCAGCATAAAATCATCATTCTGGTCACCATTGAAGTTGCCACCCAAGCCACACAGGTGCCCATGATACGTGCTGGAAACTGAGACGTGGACATGTGAGGAAGCATCATAGAGGACTCTGAGAATAAAAGGTGACTGGACAATGATGTTGTTCCCTTCTTGTGTGATCCAAAGTTTTCCATCAACGGTGCTCATTGGCAATGTATAATACTCTCCATCCACCTGCATAAAGAGATAGGATATGGTTTAGATGAGAAGTGTCCATCTTTGGCAACTTTAAGTTCTATGGCTAGCTGAGGAATTCTGGGAGATGAAGTCCACAAGTCTTAAAATAACCAAGGTTGGACATTCCTGGTTTAGATGAAGGATGCTACTTCTTAGTCACACATGCTTAGTTGCAGGCATAACAAAAAAGCTAGGCCACACGTGTGAAATATTTACATTTGTGAGCAACATCAGCATCTGTTATTCACTCACGCTAATATATTAAGCACGTACCATGGTCTTCCACTTTATCCCCCTTTCAAGGACAATGGAATATCCTTGGACTGAGATCATAACTTTTCTTGTAGATGCACGCCAGGGTTCAAGCTTCTCATTCTCCACCAACACTGAGAATTGCACTAATCGGGGATCCTTGCTACACACTTTGGCTAGGATGTAAGTGCAAGCGCCACGGAAGTCAAAATTTCTTCCATCAAAGGAAATATGATGAGGGTCGCCGGTAGCAGTAGTGGTTCCATAACCCAGAGGATAACAACCTTGGATCCCATGTTCCATCCTGCACACCTCATAAGCACCGCAAGAGAACGGGTGGCATTCAATAGCTCCATTGTCCGCACAGTGACACTTCTCCTGGCAAGAGGTGGTAGGGTAGAACTCCACTCCCTTCTTGTAGTATCTGCCCTGGTGAGTACAGCCACATTCCGCAAGGGGAATACATTGATCTCCACTCAGAATGAATCCAGAGTCACAAAAACATCCTTCTACACAGGGAGCTTCACAGGTTTCTGGAGCTGAGCGATTCTGACAAATGGCAGGGCAGCCATTGCCACAGGGTTCATAGTGGGAATTACGTGGGCAGGGAAGGCCTGGAAAGAAAGAAGAGGGAAGAAAAACAATAGACCTTCTTTCTAACAAGATTAGAACTCACAGTCTCCAGGGTTTCTAATCTAGTGCCCTAACTACTTGATCAAACTGTTGGTTTTTTGATTTGATTTGTCAATCGCTTACAAGATAATAGATATAAGTATATACATAGTTATGAATACATGAAATGGGTACATATAAGAAAAATAAAAAGAAACAATGGGACAGGGACGGTAGGCACGTTGGTGCACTTATGCACGCCCCGTACAAACCTCTTAGGAAAGGGGTGAGGTCAATAGTAGTCAGTCTAAGGTTAAAATTTTGGGGGTTTGGGGAAGAAACCACAGAGTCAGGTAGAGTATTCCAGACATTGACTACTCTGTTGCTGAAGTCGTATTTCCTGCAATCAAGTTTGGTGTGGTTAATCTTGATTTTATATCTATTGTTTGCTCTTGTATTGTTATGGTTGAAACTGAAGTGTTCATTGACAGGTAGGACATTGCAATGTGTGATTTTATATACTATATTTAGATTGGACTGAAGGCAGTGTAGTTCTAGATTTTCTAGGTCTAGAATTTCAAGTCTGGTGGCATAAGGTATTCTGCAACGAGTAGAGGAGTGGAGAATTCTTCTAGTGAAATATTTCCGGACTAATGCTGTGTGGAAAACATTAGAGCCTATTTGGTCTAGTGGTTAGGACACTGGATTAGAAACTGGGAGACTGTGAGTTCTAGTCTTGCCTTAGGCATGCAAGCCAGTTGGGTGTCTTTGGGCTAGTCTCTCTGCTCAATTGACCTCGCAGCAGAGATGGTATTCAGCAGGTTCTGACCAGTTCTGGGGAACCGGTAGTGGAAATTTTGAGTAGTTTGGAGAACTGGCAAATACCACCTCTGACTGGCCCCGCCCCATCTATTCTCTGCCTCGCCTACCAAGCCACGGCCACAGAAATGGTAGTAAAAAATTGGAATCCCACCACTGCCTCACAGGGTTTGGTGTGGACAAAATACAAGGAGAAAGGTGTGTTGGATAAGTTCACTACCATGAGTTATTTGTAAGGATATAAGTGAAAAACTAAATATTCCAAGCTATAAGAGCCCCAATATAAAATGTAGTGCCCTTGTGAGGGAACCAGATAAGAGGGATAAGGTATGGGGGTAACTGCAGGCAGCAGTGATGTCACACATGTCACATGATGTCATCCGATGGTGTAATTTGCATAAATTACATCATTGTGATTCTATCAATGTCTGTGTATTTATGCATGTATGTATATATTCTCTACTATCAAAATGGGCTCACTATCATGCTTGAAAGTCTATGAAAACCATAATAATATTTGCTGAAATCATATTTTGGGGCAAGGTTCATTAATATGTGGTTGACATATTGTGTTCCCAAGTTAGAGGATTCTCTAACTTGGGAACACAATAATCATAGAAAGGCCAGAAGCAGTTTTTTTCTGCAAAAACACATGGCTGTGGCTAAAGTACCTGAACTTATTTAGCCAGTTCTGACAGGTTCTGGAGAGCCAGTAGTGAAAACTTTTGAGTAGTTTAGAGAACCAGCAAATCCCACCTCTGACTGGCCCCGCCCCCATCTATTCTCTGCCTCCCGAGTCCCAGTTGTTCAACTGGGTCTTCTTTGGTTGCCCTGCCCAGGAGAACAGAGCTGCAAAGCAGGTTAGTGGGGTGGGGAGGGAATGAGGATTTTGCAATATATTCCCCTAGAGTGGGGTGGAAATGGGAATTTTACAGTATCCTTCCCCTGCCACGCCCACCAAACCACACCCACCAAGCCACACCAAACCCACCAAGCCACACCCACAGAACCGGTAGTAAAAACCATTAAATACTACCACTGCCTGAACACAACACTTACTGCAGAAAGAAGCTGATCTCCATGGCTTAACCTGGATGCCCAGAACTTGGCAGGCTGTCCCGTAGGCACTGATGGCACCACAGAGGATGTCGTGATGGCCATTGTACACACAGGTATCAAAGACACACTCATCAAAGTAAGGCGTTGGATCAATCACTTTATGGCATTTGCTGAATACTCCGTTCTTTTTTATCAGAATGCCACAGAACTGGTCTCTCTCGTAGATTTGCTTCTGCTCATCATTACAGATTGGACAGTTAGTGGTACATCCTGTGGAGCACCCGGGGACCTCCTTCACCTTCCAGCTGTTTGCAAATTGGATTTCATCCTCGACTTGGGTTCCATCTTTCGTGAGAAAGTCATCACTGGGATCTTGATTGGCATTACCACATAGGCCACAGAGTGCATTGGCATAAGAGTCTGGAATGATGACCCTGGCATAGCTGTACCAGTCAAAACTGACACGCAGATTAAAGTCTGTCTTGATGAAGCCATGGACCCCACTGCTGTAGGCCTTCAATTTATTTTCATGGGAGAAGGGTAGGTCCATCAAGACTCCATTAATCTGGGATACAGGGAAGAACAAGAGTCTTTTTCAGTGAATTTTCAGTTTTTTGTCAGTAAATTTAGGTAACCGTTTTCTTACAAGTTAAACTTTATAAAATTACTTGGGGGTTCTGTAGGGCATGTTGGAGGCAGGGAGCTGCTTATGCTATTTCTTAAGATGCTGTGATGATGCCAGAATTGAATGTTTCCTATCTCCTTTGTTAGAAACAGTTCCCAGCTAGTCTATGGGGAATTTTCAGGACCAAAATAATGAACTCTCAGGAACTTTTTTTAAAAAATGTAACAGCAATTGATATTTTGGTTGATTGGAGAGATGTAGCTCCATATAGCGAAGGTGAAATATTATAGTGATGTGCAACGAAGAAAGTGAAAAACAGTGAAGAACAAGTTCAGGGCGATTAGGATGAATTAAAGAGCCAGTAAGTAATAAATGAAGCAAAAGATTTTGAAAAGAAGAAAATATCTGCTGAGGGAGGGAGGGAAGGAAGGAAGGAAAGGGAAGGAGGGAAGAAGAAAAAGAAGGAGGGGGGAGAGGGAGGGAGAAGGAAGGAAGGAAGAAAAGGGAGAGAGGGGGGAGAGAAAGAAAAGAGGGAGGGAAAGATGGAGAAAGGAAAGAAGGGCAAGGGAGGAGAGAAGAAAAAGAGAAAGGGAGGGAGGGAAGGAAGGAAGGAAGGAAGGAAGGAAGGAAGGAAGGAAGGAAGGAAGGAAGGAAGGAAGGAAGGAAGGAAGGAGGCAAGGAGAGGAGAGGAGAGGAGAGGAGAGGAGAGGAGAGGAGAGGAGAGGAGAGGAGAAGAAAGGGAAGGCTTTATTTAAAACGTTAGCTAACCTCTGTCCTGGTGCAGCAATGAAGTTGCAGTCTCAGACATCCGTAGCTGACTCATACAACACTCAGCCATACACTTCCCTTTCCTTTAGCTTCCTCATCCTTTAGTATTTTTTTTTTTTACCTGAATTTTGCGTGGATGCTCTTGGCTCAGGCTGAGGGTCATATTGTAGACTTCCAAAGTCACGACTTTGGTGAAGGACACGGCCTTATTGCCTCGATTGTTGTTTTCAACAATGACTGAAAACGGAGTGAGACTGCTATCCTCAGAGCAGATCCCAGCCATCTGATAAACGCAGCTACCCTGGAAGTCATACTTCCGCCCATCGAAGGTGGTATAGTGGGGGTCTCCAGTTCCAATGCAGGTGGCGTAAGCCGACTCTTTGCAGTGGTGCACGCCGTTGACCGTGGTACATTTTTGATTGGCCTTACAACTCGCCTTCCAGCAGTTTACCGTCCTCTGGCTGAGATCACACTTGCAACGGGAATGGCAGTTCTCATCTTCCCAGAATTCCTCTCCCAGTTCGTAGTGGACGCCATTGTAGAGGCAGACACAGCTTTCAATAGGGACACACTGGCTGCCATGGAGGACGTAACCACTGGTACACTGGCACTTTGGCACGCAGTTCAGTGTGCAGAAAGAGGAGGCTAATGGCTCAGAGCAGGTATCTGGGCAAGCATTTCCACAGGCTTCATAGTGGCTGTTCTCAGGGCAGATGTGAGCTGTTGGAAGAGTACACAATATTGGGTTATGATTAATAAATCACACATTTAAACTAGAGGTGGGATTCAGCAGGTTCTGACCAGTTCTGGAGAAACAGTAGCAGAAATTTTGAGTAGCTCGGAGAACTGACAAGTACCACCTCTGAACTGGCTCCGCCCCCTCTATTCTCTGCCTCCCGAGTCCCAGCTGATTGGGTGGGTCTCCTCTGGTTGCCCTGCATAGGAGAATGGAGCTGGAAAGCAGGTTAGTGGGGTGGGGAGGGAATGGGGATTTTGCAGTAACCTTCCCCCAGGAGTGGGGAGGGAATTGGGATTTTGCAGTAACCTTCCCCTGCCACACCCAGTAAGCCACACCCACAAAGCCACGCCCATAGAACCAGTAGTAAACAATTTTGAACCCCGCCACTGATTTAAACCACAGAACAGCCCGGATGCAGAGAAGCACTGCAAATGTTGTTTTCAAAGAGACGGACAAGCCTAAGAGAGAATCAGAATGGAAATGGAGTCATCCATGTCCTTAAAACCATGTTTATGAATATGGCCTACAGTTCAGCTGGCAGGTAGCCCTTGACTTATGACCCCAAAGGAGCATAAAATGTTGTGTTGTTAAGCAGGACAGTTGTTAAGCGGAATTTGGCTATTTTACAACCTTTCTTGCTACGGTTGTTAAGTGAATCACTGCAGTTGGTAAGTGGATCATTTGGCTTCCGCCATTGACTTAGCTTGTCAGAAGCCAGCTGGGAAGGTTACGAATGGTGATCACATGATCAGCCCAACTATCATGAATATATGCCAGTTGCCAAGCATCCAAATTTTGATCACATGGCCATGGGGATGCTGCAATGGTCATACGTGTGAAAAAATGGTTATAAGTCTCTTTTTTCAGTGCTGTTGTAACTTTGGTGGTTTTTTGGTCAAGTTTTTTTTATTTTATATTGCTTATACATATCAATGCGTGAACAGTGTGATACTTGGGTGTCATACATTTTAGTACAAATAAACATAATATTATTACTCATAGTTATTACATTTCATTTTCATTGTTTCATATTGTTTAAACATCTAATACTACTAGTGCTATTGTAACTTGAACAGTCACTAAAAAAAGAGCAAGAGCACTTAGACTTATATACCGCTTTACAGGGCTTTACAGCCCTCTCTAAGCAGTTTACAGAATCAGCCTGTTGCCCCCAACAATCTGGGTCCTCATTTTACCAACCTTGAAAGGATGGAAGGCTGAGTCAACCCATTAAGATCAAACTTCTGGCAGTCAGTAGAATTAGCCTGCAATACTGCAGTCTAACCACGGCACTATAGCTTCCTTCCTTCTCCTCATTTTCCTTCCTTCCTTCCCTTCAGCAACAGAGTGGTCAATGCCTGGAATGCACTACCTGACTCTGTAATTACATCCTCTAACCCCCATTCCTTTAACCTCAGATTAACCACTATTGACCTCACCCCATTCATAAGAGGTCTGTAAGGAATGTGCGTAAGTGCACCATCATGCCTACCATCCATGTCCTATTGTCCCCATTTATTCGTATCTATTTCCTGTATTCTTACTCATGTTTATACTTATACCTATTATCTTGTAAACAATTGACAAATAAAATAAATGTCCATTTTGGACCTTGGAATATGTTGATCTAATGAAGTTTGCATGAAAAGTATTTCTTGTTTCAGCTATCCCCTAAAAATCCCTCCATGCTTTCCCCCTATGTTTGCATTTATTGTGGACCTTCAGGGAGAGACATTGGGAGTGAAAATTACATCCAAATTGTCATGTGTGAAAACAGCTTTGGGATTCCACAGCAATAATTTCTGGGGGAGGTTGGGTGCAGAGGTGGTATTCAGCAGGTTCTGAACAGTTCTGGAGCACCAGTAGGGGAAATTTTGAGTAGTTCATAGAACCGGCAAATACCACCTCTGATATTTGAAGGGGGGTGAGGGAGTTGAACAGTTCAAGGTTATTTAGTATGTCACATTAAAAAATTCCAGCTGCTGTTAATTGGTTCTCATGATTAATGAAGCGTAGTAAGTGGGAGGAGATAGGGTGGACTTTGTGAGACCTGCTGGGAATGAGTTTCAGTTTTGGAAATTTCCATAGACTACCAGAGCTGTTCCTAATAAATCAATTGGAGATTATGCTTGTCTCGGAGTGATTGATTATCTTGGATAATTTCTGGATGCCTAACAGTCAATATTATTATTGCACTGCATAATATTGCATCACGCTGATGCAACATATGTCAAGTTGATTACAAAAATCTTCCACATATAGGATTAATAACAAGAATGAGGTCCAATATATCTGGAAGGTGTCAGGTTACGCAAAAGTCAGTTAAAGAAAGAAAGAAAACATCTACTTTAAAACACTGTATTGAATCTGATTACTGAATTAATTCATTTGCCGTGTCTGCAGAATGCTTTAAAACTGTCAACTCATAAAATATTTCTATAGTCATTTTAGAGTTGCCAACAGAAAGGGAGGGGGGAAAGGGGTTTGAAAGAGCAGTGTGGCACCTTGGAAATCGAAAGTGCATTCCATAAATAGTTTTCAAAGATAATAACTAGGGGACTGAAGTTTCTGCCACACAAAATTCTAATTGGAGAACATGATTGATGACTCTTGGCTATGGATGTGTCCCATTGGAGAATATGGATTATGATCCTCCCAGGGGGTGGGGGAAAACCAGGGTCAAGGGTGACAATGAATGAGGTATCTCAGAGTCGGCTACACCCAGGCAATGCTGGACATGTTAACTCCCAATAAATCCTATGAAGTTTTGGAAGTTTGGCTCGAGACTCATGATTTAATTATTATTTTTTAAATATATTTTTATTAATTTTCTTTTGCTACATCGTAAAACATCATGGTATCAACAACATCCTTGGCATCTATACAGGTTTTGGGTTTAAATATCATAATACATTATGTTACATTTGTCTACTACTAAATAATAGCTTTAACTATTATTACTATTCTTATATCTTTATATAATTTACATAATTTCATTTTACTTTCTTAAGGGTTGTTTCAATTAACATTTTTGTGTCACTTCTTAGTTCTGTTTGTTAGCATGATTTAATTGGGGTAACTGTCAGAATCCTAACCAAAAAAATAGACCTACTAAATGGATCGGATTCATGTAATAACAATTCTAAGCCATAAGGAATGCCACCACCACCACCAAATGGCATATTAATCAAATTTAGCGTGTTGTCCAAAAGCATCTGTTAGGGCTTTTTGTTCACCTGGCTAAGCATAATGTGTGAACACAGTCAAGGTTATGAAGAAAGGAAGAAGCAATTTCCTCTTACCATTGGCACAGACAGCAGGAGAACCACAAGCCTTTCCATTTGCAATCCCGACGCTCAACAGCCCAAAAGGGGAGCTGGGGTGTTGTATTTTGTGGATGGTATTTTGCATTTGGCCTGAGCTGTGAGCAGTCCAAGAGTAATTGGTGCCAGAAACGACATGCCATTGCAGAGTATGCAACGGCCTGCCATCCACAGTGATCCCGGAAATTTCTGAAGATTTGGCAATGATCAAGGCATAGTTCTCAAACTGGTCACTGCTGTAGAAGTTATAGGCCAGGCAGTAGCTGGAGATATCAGGTATTGCCATGAAGAATGGTTCGTATTTCAGATTCCCAAAGGTGCCACCATCACTGAAAAACATAACTTGGATACCAGAACTAGCTGAGATGGACATGGCCGTTGTGCCTTGAATGCCATAAAATGCTACTCGGGCAGCCTGCAAAATCCTAGTATTCTTGATTTGTCCATTCTGGACATCGACATGAGTGTCTTGGGAAGCAGAAACATACACCATGTCATAGTCTAAATTAAAAGGTAAAGAGGGGACAATGAACTTCGTGCCCCAGCTGGTAACGGGCAAAAGCTGCTCAAGAACATGATCGCATTGGATTTGCCTGGAGATGCATGTATGTCCACTATAGACAGCCACCGGTTTCTGGGAGACTATCTTAGTACCAGAGAGGTCCACTTGGCCTTGGAACTGAGCAGCCTGATAAGGTTGAAGTGAGATGGTCAGCTTGCTTCCTCGTAAGTAGGATTTCCCTTGGAAAGTCACAGGGCCTTTCAGGTCGACATCAATTGATGTGGGTTCTGCCCAGCTTAGAATGGCAAATTCTCGGTAGCGGTCAGTACCCACATTTGGGGTCACGACATAGTATTCAGTACCCAAGCTTTCCATGGGATAGACAATAGTGCTGCCGGCGGTGTGTGGTTTGTAGGAAAGGGCAACAATGGAAATATCATTGTCAGCCCGGATGGTGAGTGTGTTGTCAAAAATGTTGCTTCCAACCATCTCAACCTCTGATGGGATTTTCACTGAGAGTGTTTCTCCGGCGTTTGCGGTGACCATTACCCTCAGCGCCGGTTGTTTAATGTTGATAGTAACAGATGTGGACTGAATGGAACCTGTGATGAGAAGCTTAAATTCTCCCTTGAACCTTTGCAGGAAACCATTTTGCATGAATGCAGTGACAAACTCTTTTCCTAATGGGCTTGAAGAAACTGGGATCATGGGGAGGACATTTAACATGATCCAGGCAGGCCAACTCAAAATTCCTAAGCAGGGAACAAAAAGATTTAAATGTTAGGGCATTTTAAAATGATCTCAAAACAAGCATGCTTGTATATTCTCTGGAAATACAGAAAATATATTGGCCATTTGTTGAAGTAAGGTCAAGGAAGGAGTTCTCAAAAAGAGGTGGAATCCAGTGAAGATCATAGTACAATTTGAACCTGGTCAACATGATGTGTCTATTCCTATAACTGTAATGGTATGTGGGAAAGACCTTGGTCAAAGATCCTCTGCCCAGGGAACACCCAGATAAGAGACAGCGTAGCCCACAACTGAATAATGGGTAGGGCAAGAGGCTCTGAAGAGACCCTCTCTACTTTCTTGAATGATAAAGGAGGGGGGAGAATAATTGTACTTTCACTCTTGCAAGATTGATGTCAGCCTCACAAGGTAAATCAGTTAGGAATTACAACCAGATGGGCTACTTCTATTTAATTGTAGTGCTATGTTGACAAATCTTGCAAGACTAAAAGCATAATTCCCCTCACTCCATATCCTTTATTGCGCAAGAAACCAGGGAGTCTCTTTTGAGTTTTTTATTCTGGACACTATCCAGCTGCAAGCTACACTGTCTGTTATTTCACAATACCCCAGGCAATGTCTCTTGGCTCAGTCTCTGAAAGGTTTCCCCATATACCATTACAATAACAGTGATTAAGTACAATGACAGCAAGGCCATCCTTAAAATAGTTTGTGCGTTTTGAGCCAAAGAAGCCTGTGATGACAAGAGTCCCTGTCAATTATTTCTTTTAATCTATTAGTCCTCTTGCCCTTGTTTATGTTTGCTCCTCTTGTCTATCACTTCTCTTTTCTGCTGAGAACGTGTCATTTTATTCAAAGTTTGGGCAGGGGCTACTTCCCCACACAATATTTTTCTCTAGATTGAAGACAGCATGTTGAAAAGTTCCAAAGATTTCTTGATTTGTGCAATGTTTATCTGGCTAAAATTCTATAAAGCTATAGCCAAGAATCTTGTGTCTTCTGCCAAACGTCAAAGGATATCTTATATTCACATCAGCACAGAATGTGAAGACTTGCCTCTTGTGCAACTACATTCCCACTTGTCCCATTTACAAAAGAGAACAAAGGGCACTAGGGATGGTATGGAGTACTCACCAAAAAACATACCCAGCTTGTTCCAGAGGTTGATTATCTCCATGATTGACCTCCTATTAACCGAAGCTGCAAAATAAGTTTTAAGATTAGCTCTCTCCTGCATTCTGTTGGAAGTTCTGTTTTTCCAACATCTGGCTGTTGAAAGGCATTCAGTGTTTTTATTTGTGTATGTATAGGTACCCTCAAGTCAGTGGTGGGATTTAATTTTTTTTTTACTACCAGTTCTGTGGGTGTGGCTTGGTGGACGTGGCTTGGTGGGCAGGGGAAGGATACTGCAAAATCCCCATTACCTCCCCACCCCACTAACCTGCTTCCCAGCTCTGTTCTCCTGTGCAGGGCAACCAAAGAAGACCTGGCCAATCAGCTGGGACTCGGGAGGCAGAGAAGAGATGGGGGCGGGGCCAGTCAGAGGTGGTATTTGCCGGTTCTCCAAACTACTCAAAATTTCCACTACTGGTTCTCCAGAATCAGTCAGAATCTGCTGAATACCACTTCTGCTTCAAGTTAGTCTTGGCTTCTGGCAACTTCCTGGACAAGTCCTTACATTTTCTTGGCAAGATTTCAGAAGTGGTTTGCCGTTGTTTGATTCCTAGGCCTGAGAGAGAATAACTGGTCCAAGCTCACCCAACTGGCTTTGTGCCCAAGGCAGGACTAGAACTCACATCTCTCAGTTTCTAACCTGATACTTCAACCACTACACCAAACGTGGCTCTCCATGTTATTATAGCAAATTAACTTCAAATGTGTTTGCAAACAGAGAGGGGGCTCAATTCAGCAGTAATCGCTATGATTCAGTAAAAGTTATTCTTCCCTCACACGCAGTTCAATCTAAATAAGACCAGCTAAAATTTCCCATATGGATAAGATAAATGCTACTGAAGCTCCCTATAACTTGAGGAACATTTTATTTATTTTTGAGAGCTACAAAATTATAGTAGCTGGAGAGCTACAAAATTCACATCATACATAATCTCTTCTTTTTTGTTTGTTTAACAAATAGAATAGTTTTGGGCTATTAGAGATGGCTCGTCTCTCTCAAATCGTTTATCAGAAATAACAAAAACAGGGCTAATGATATTTTAATATCCTCTGTAAATGTCCTATGTATTTATTTTAATATAAATATAGCTTAAAGAGCCAGTTTGGTCTGGTGGTTAAAGCACCAAGATAGAAACTGGGAGATTGGAAGTTCTGATCTCGTCTTACGCATGAAAGCCGACTTTGGGCCAATCACCAGGAGACTATGAGTTCTAGTTCTGCTTTAGGCATAAAAGCTGGCTGGATGACCTTAGCAATAGCAATGGCACTAGCACTTAGACTTACAAGTAATAGCACTTAGACTTAGTGCTTTACAGCCCTTTCTAAGTGGTTTTACAGAGTCAGCCTATTGCCCCCTACAATCTGGGTCCTCATTTTATCCACCTCGGAAGGATGGAAGGCTGAGTCAACCTGGAGCCTGGTGGGATTTGAACTGCCAAATTGCAGGCAGCCGATAGTCAGAAGTAGCCTGCAGAACGGCACTCTAACCACTGCGCCACTGAGGCTCCTCGCTCAACCCACTTAGACCAGTCCTTCACTCATTTCCCAGGGTTGTTGTTGGGAAAATAGGAGGAGGAAGCAGTATTAGGTATGTTTGTTGCTCTGAGTTGTTAAAGGCAGGATAAGGTGGCTCAGTGGTTAAAGTGCAGTGCTGCAGGCTCCTGCTGACTGCCGGCTGCCTGCAATTTGACAGTTCGATTCCCACCAGGCTCAAGGTTGACTCAGCCTTCCTTCCATCCTTCCAAGGTGAGTAAAATGGGGACACAGATTGATGGGGACAATGTGCTAACTCTGTAAAACCTCTTAGAGAGGACTGTAAATCAATGTAAAGCGGCATATAAGTCTAAGTGCTATTGCTATATTAATAAAATATTAAAGGCAGGATATAAATAAAATAAATACCTTATTCTAAATTATTTTTGAGTGCATTTTAACTGTAACAGATAAGTGGGATACAAGCATTGTGAGCAAATAAAGAAATAGTAAAAGGAACAGGCCATTTATTTTATTTATTAATGGGGGGGGGAGGATCAAAGATCAGAAGACCACAGCCAAGAGCAATGCCTGAATAAGGGGAGGAGTCAGAAAAGTTGAGATGGTGACTACAACTGAGCGACTGAAGTCTAGTTCATTTTTTTTAGGTGTGTTGCACAGGTTGGGCAGCCAATAAATTTAAATAAATAAGAAATAAATACATGTTAAAGGGGAAGGGGCAGCCACCATCATGGCTTTTCTCCCCCTTCCTTCCTCCTCCCTTAACTCCCACTGCAGATGCTTCTGCCATGCAGAATTTCAGTATATTGAAATGAGGGTCCCACAGCTGTTTTTAAAAAATGAGCCCATTTTCATCCATAATTGAAGAGCTAAAATAGGAAAGAAGGAAATTGTGTGATCTCAAATGCCTTTGGGCTCATAATTAAGGCTCTGCCAAAAGGAATTTTTTCCCTCGCTAGTCAGAATCCTGTGCTTTAAGAGGAAGCGAGAAGGAAAAAAAGAAAAAAGAAATTTAACCAGCAAATCTTTCCTAGTCATCCTACCTTGAAATTAAGCAAGATAGGCACTTGTTGAATTTCTGCCTGTTCATACAATCAATTACCCTTTTTTTGTGTTAGTGAGCGAAAATGACAACCCAGAATTATCAGATGCACATCTTGAATTTTAATGTTGTGTTATTAAATAAAGAACAGGATGGATTACATACCCTGCAAGTATGACTCCCTACTAGTTTCGCCTTGCCACTGACTATCCCATATCTCACAATGGACAAAAGCTACCCATCTAGCTGAACTAGCCATCAATACACTAATTAACAACCCAAAACTCCACACAAACAGGAGCCACATAAACACAATGCATAGAACAGCTAGTGGACAAATTCTGGAGAAATAGAAGTTTCCTGATGATGGACTCCAGCAAAGTTTGAAGCTTGGAAGAATAAACCTTTGGTCCTGGTGACTGACTCAGATATTTTTTTTAAATTTTAAAAACAATTTTATTAACAAGATTAAAAACATACAAATACAAACATATAAAACATTAGTATATAACTAATCCAAAATTTTTAACATTTGTTGTCAAGTTTGGTAAGTCCTCGTTTTTTCTTTAGGCATTGGTTTAAACACTATTCCACAGTCAATAGAAACATTCATTTTGAAAGCTTGGAAGAATAAACCTTTGGACCTGGTGACTGACTCAGATTGGCTCTTGCAACATTTGCCTTCATTCACAAAAACTATAGTTTCTGAAATTCCTGAGCATGATTTAGTAAAAGATAATCTAATTTTCTTACCTTCTGTTCCATTGACTTTTGTGATTAGAAGACGATGGTCCTACTGTAATTCTGAGCTTCCTTCTTTTTACTTCTCTTGATATAGGAATTAATAGCAATTCCCAGAATATTCTCTGGGGAAGTTTTAAATAAGATTCGGACATAAATATATCAACCAACTCTTGAGAGTCAATATTCCTAGGCTGTGGATATGATTCTGGTTGTGAAATGTTTGACCAGCGGGATATCAGTGGTGACTAATAGGAAAACATAATAGCCTATTCAGATTAGCCTTTCACTTCCAGAATTTACAACCCATCATGGCTAATCCTTGAAGAGAGTGTTGCAACTGAAGAGGGGTTATGTATGAATTTGGCAAACCCAATGTAATGATCATGCTGCCAACAATTTTTTTTGCATTTGTAAGGCTAAGAGATACATCTCAACCTCTTAATTTTCATTCTAGCAGAACAAACTTTCTTGTGGGGTAGATGCCAAGTTCAACAAAGGCACAATAGCCAATTTTGTGTATCTGTGTAAAAGAAGCTTTTACATAGGATTTCCATGGACTATGCCCAGCTGAGGATTCTTGAAGCCAATATCGGTAATTACTACTAACTAACAGCCAACATTTGTTTATCATTGTTTGTAAGAGGGAAACAGATGGAAGAAACAGTGACTAACAAGTTACTGGTGACAAAAAAGCTGAGGAGAATTGTGAAAATAAAAGAGAGATTATGAACAAATACAAAAAGTGTTGGGATTCTTACTGCCAAATCACCTAGAATGATGGTCTACATGTGATCTCTAAGACCCCATTTTGGAATTATCAAATCTTTATTATGCCCACTTGTTTGATAGATGTCTGTCTCACTTTCCCTTCAGGATCTCAAAGCTGCATATATATAACACTCTCTCCTTCAATTTTTCTTCCCCAAGCCATTGATTTTTCACAGAAAAGTGTCATATATAATGATTTAAACTTTATTGGGGTGATGGCATTTTTGGAGGGCAGAGTTCTTTATGATTTGGATATCTTTTTAAAAAGTTAAAAAAAAAACATGGTTTAGGCACCAGTGTCCTGCTTAAAGTGGTGTTAATGCCCATGTGTTTTTATAAAAAAATCCAATTCTTAAATCCTGAAAGTTCATCTATGACTGTTGCAGGCTGATCCTGTCAATTTTGAAGTTTAAGAAGAGTGTGACTAGCAGAAATCAGATGATAGGAAGGGAGCTGCAGAAAAGAAATCCCGAAAGTGAAATGTAAGGCTATTGTGAAAGTACATTCTTAAGAATACATCTGATGAAGTTGGAAAGTATTTGACAACAGTCTCCAAAAAAAAAAACATTGGAGGTGAAGATTTATACAATTTTATAGTAGTTTTTCATTTGAAATTAAAACACACTTGAACAGTGCAGCTCCAATGAAACATTTATTGAAATCTCTAGGGAAATTAAATTGTTTTCAGCTAGTAGAAAGCATATTTGCATATAGTGTGGTAGTTCTCAAATTGTTTGAGAACCATTTGCCCCTTTTCCTGGTCTTGTATAATGTCATCACCTCCAAACCTACACCCTTTTCTCAGACTTTGTTGTTTTACACATGATTCAAATTCAATATCTGGACTGGTTTCAAGACCTTCCATCTACATCCCAGGTTTATGGCTTAACATCACCAGTTTACGTAATAAATCACAGCTTAGGACACTGGGTGAATCGAGCTATAAATTCTTCATTAATCCAGCTGGATTCATTCTGCTAAATTGCTGATGTTTGCAAGAAAGCTTCGCAAAGGCCTCTGAGCTTAGAGTTGCGTTAGAAGAAGTAAATGTGTAAAAAGTTCTGCAAAAGAGGGGAAAAGGCAGCAGGAATGCCCTTCTATAGCTGGCAACACAGCATCTTGTCATCTGTGGTGATCAGCCACAAAATATTCAAGTCAGTAAGTCAAGTACTTGGCCTTTAAATAATGCCATTAACTTTTGTCCGTGGACTCCCTGTGACTTTGCTTCATGGGATCCCATCCCTGCAAAAATTAAAATAAACAAGAAGTGCTTTAGCAGAACTATGCAGATGAATCAATCTCAACAAGTTCGCCAGCTGACATATCAAATGGAAAACAAGAAGCCCAGGAAACACAATTTCTGACTTCTTGTTTTCCCAACAACTGTTTTTAAGTGTCATGCTAGCCGAGTTCACCCACATTGTTTGAACCCAGCCGTTGGGGAGTTATGCAAGAAACCATGGCTGAACTTAATCATCTTTTTGTTTTCCAAAAATGATGCAATTCTTCTTTCCAGGTCAGTTTTGGTCACTCAAGAATTTAAAGTGGGGCAAAATCGATAAAGCTAGCCATTTCCCATCCTGACCTTCTGATCCAACCCCCCGCCCCCGCAATGTTTCTGTTGATGGTCTTTCCCAAAGCTTTATCTACCCTGAGAAGGAAGCAGACTTATTTGGGAAAACCGCCTGAAGCAGCAGACACAAATATTAACTTGTCTCTCTACTTCATGAATTGTGTAGGCATAAAACTTGAAACCTCACAGCAGCAAATGGTTTCTCCGAGAGCCTGGAGATCTCTAATGCCACCTCTAATATAAGATGAGAGAAAATGGTCATATAATGCAACTTTAAGACTTGTGGACTTTAACTTCCAGACTTCCCCAACAGCCCTGGGAATTCAGGGAGTTGAAGTCCACAAGCCTTAAAGTTGCCAAGTTTGGAACTCCCTGATATAACGGACAAACGTTGTATTGGAAGCAGTTGATTTCTGACGTTCTATTACGTTACATCTAAATGTAAAGTTGTCTCCAGACCAGTTGTATTCCAGTAGATAACATATTGCCTGTGTTCACAAAAAAACAACAACCCATGCTTTACTTAATTGTGGTTTATTAAAGAAACCACTTGGTACCAAAAACATGCTCAACTACAAACAAGGAAAGCACATGATGGCTTAAAATATGATATGAACTTACCTAGGGAGTCATGAATAAATAGAAGAAGAACTGAAGAAACATTTTCCTTCACCCCTGGTAGAAGCGTCATCATCAGCCATTCATTTGAGTCTGTTCCTGGGCCATTCAGTGGGACAGTGATCTCCATGTACCTCTGTCTTGCTCCACTTCCTTTAGATCCACCAAGGTCATCTCAGGGTCATCCTTTATCACTATAAAGTGATAAAGCCAATGGGTATGGGCAGCCCCTTCTCCTTTTTCCTCTGATCACTCCCAATGGAAACAGATGCTGAGATTTCTTCCAGATCAGCTTAATCACATTTTAAGAGCTTCATGTCAGCCAAGAAGATCAGGATCTCCATGCCTATAAAACCAAACTAAAATATGAATGTGTATTATTTAATTAACATGAATGCATATGAACACACTGTCACTTTTGGGGTCTGCTGTGGAAGCCAATTCCTGCCCCCTTGATTCATTAACTCTGTGTTTTCCACAATTTTTCCTCTGCAGGCACCAAAAATGCTCGGTTTTTAGAAACAGCAAGAAATACCATTTTTAAGCATGAAATTCCACCCTGAATCTCATCCCAGCATCCATTTTGGCATTTGGGTTTAAAAAAATGGCTCCCAAATCACCAAATCTGTTTTTATCCCAAATGGAAAAACAGATGTGATTCAGGGTGGAATTTCATATTCATAGGGAACACTAAACCAAAATTATGCAAGTCTAAATGTATGAACATAATTATTCTGTCATCTGGCCATTACATTATATCTGTTGCCTGCCCGTTACATTGTGGAAAGGGACAATATTTAACATTTTATAAAAAGGCAGACTGGTTTAGTTAGTATGTGGTGTGCTTTGAAAAATCTAGTTCTCAGACCTTTCCCACCATACAACCATCTGGATTCATTGGAACTACAGCTCCCAGAATCCTTGGACACTGGATCCACTGGATGGGGATTCTGGAGGCTGTAGTCCTAATCTATTTCATATCCTGTTGGGAAAGGTAACAGAGAATTTGGTCCAAAGAAAGACAGAGCTAATGGATAATAGAAATGAAACTGAAGAAAAAAAAGGATTTAGCAAAAAAGATAATTACAGATTTTCCTCACCAAATATGCATTCATTAGTTAGAAATGTTTCGTTCTCCAGCTGTCGCTAACTAGTAATAGCTCCAGCTCAAATGGCCAACGAAGACAAAAGCTGAAAAATTTAGTTATAAAACATCTGAATTTCCACCTCCATTTTAGATGAACTTTTAGGGATATGGCCAAATTTTTGCAAAGTTTGTGCCTGTATTGTCATATCAACATGAGATTAAGGTATAATCTCAGAAGGCAATGCTCTCCTCTCCTTTTTATTTCTAGGGTTAAACAAAATAGAAATGTTAAATTTGTTTCGCTAGCATAAAAACAATCATTTTATTCTGACACATCATAACAGAATAACAGAATAACAGAGTTGGAAAAAACCTTGGAGGTCTTCTAGTCCAAACCCTGCTGAAGCAGGAGAGCCTATATAATTTCAGACAAGTAGCTAGCCGGTCTCTTAAAAGCCTCCTGTGATGCAGCACCTACAACTTCTGAAGGCAAGCCATCCTACTGATTAATTGTTTTCAGTGTTAGGAAATTGTTTCTTAGTTCTAGGTTGTAGATAAAATGTTACAAGAGATAAGGGCCCATCTTATCTTTTATCGTGTCAAAATAAAACACCCTCTGGTTAGCCGGCAGCAGGTGCGGACGGCTGAGGAGAGCAAGGACTCCGATGAGGAGCCAGGACCATGAGGAAGTGGACTGCTGCCTTCAGAGACAGTGGGGGCTGGCAGCAGGGATGAGGAGGTTCCCGAGGAGCCTGTGCCAAGTGCACATATGCGCAGGATTGCTTGCAGGAAAGAGCAGCTGCAGCAGCACGGGCGACTCCGGAGTAAGGCTGCAAGGTAATGGCCCCTCCTTCAAGAAGATAAAAGCCAGCTGTGAAACGAACGTTCTTTGCAGAAGGCAAAGACGTTTTGAAACTCCAGCCTCGTGGACATTACAGTTGGTATTTGAAGATTCTTGTGTTGTAAACTATTTCTTATTTGTTGTTTTATGGCAGCCTTGCAAAAACTTGGCAAGGCTTTTTCTTGTCTGAGCTAATTAGTTGGAAGCAGCCTTTTATCTGTGAAGAAACAGAATTCATAGCTGAAACATTAAAAGGTTATGCTGCTGTCTTGGTCTTGTGTTTGCTCTCTTGGAACCAGGTTTGGGTCAGAACACCCTCCCCTGTTTTTACAAAGGGTAGATCCCTATTCATACCAAAGTAAAAAGTAGCCCATAGGGGTGGGAAACAGTTGGGTCACTCTGTCTATAAGCATGCAAACACATTACAAATATCAACATATTACGCAATTGCTATGCAGAAGAAGACACAAGTGGCTTCCCAACTTGTTTTGAATCATGGCCTTTCCTCTTGCTGTTATCAAAATCATTCCCGCCCTCAAACAGGCATTCTCCCCTTCTGGATTTCAAACTTCCTCTGTTGCTGGGTTGTGATGTTCCTTATCACTCTCTGCACCTCCAGGAGTCATCAGAAAACTCTACGGCCATTAAATTCGCTGCTCCGGATGCCAGAAGATCATATTCTATCAACCATTTTTCTGTTGCATCAGCCAATTTTGCAAGCTACTTTTCCAGAAAAAGAAAAGCTAGTCTTTGTGCATTACTCACAATTCCCATGCAGCTTTCTGATAACAAAGCAGTTAATGGACAAAACTTCACTTAGATGCATAGCCCAGTAGGGAGTCTTCCATAGATAATCATTCAAGTATGAGCCCTTAGGAAATTGGCGCTGCTCAGACCAGGAGTTCCAGGGGTGAAACTCTAAAATACATTGAAAGGACCCCCTAATCATTATGGCTGCCCTGAGTTGTTTGTCACAGTTTGGCATGGTTATCTCAGCAGGTGGACCTTGAAGAAAGTGCACTTACCGGAAGCCTGGAGAATAGTAATTGTCTTTTATTAAATCGCCCAATAGATTCCAGTCCTCTCACAATTGAATGTGGGAAGGAAGAAAAGAAGGACAGTGACTTGATCTTTTGCGCTTGAGGAGAGGGGAGGAGGAGAGAGAATAAAATTACATATGTAACATATTCCAACCCCATTGCAAATGGGAAGGAGGAGAAGGGAAACTGGAACCAGCAGCTGGAACTGGTTGCTACCTAATTTAGGTAACATACCCATTTGTGTCTCTCAGAGGCCTGGAATGGAGTCAAGGAGAACAAGGGCCAGTTAAGGGATAGAGAAAACACAAGGTGGTTTTGATGGAATTAAGCAAAGTGTTCTGGAAATAGACAAAGAAAGCTAAACAAGGGATTTCCAACAGGGTGAATGAATTAAAACTGATTAAAAATTTTGAGAACAAGCCCAAGTGAGATTAAACTGGGAGAGTATTTTAGAGATGTGTATGGGAACAGTAATGGCATCCCTCAAAATAGACTTAAAAGCCATGTTAGTTAAGAAAAACATGATAGACAAATCCTAAATGCCATGATAATGCGGAACGCTGATAAAGCTGCAGGTGTAGATTGTATAACTACTGCAGAAATGGTAAAATATGGATGTGATTAAATCTCGGAGTGACTAGACATTTTTGGTAAACTGTATTATGGAAACCCATATTGTACGAACTCTGTATCAATTAATCAATCAATCGTTATACGGTATATATGTATGCACACAAACACAGATACCGGCATATAAAATGGTATTTTATGTCCAATATCTCCTACCTCAAACTAGGACTCCTGCTCTATTACTCCTATGGGTCCTTCTGTGATAATTTTTTATTCTGAATTTTTTAGTTCTTTTATTAAAAATTGCATTCCTAATCATTTTTTTAGGCTCATAGAATTTAGTGTTGCAAAATGGAGTATTATTCAGAGACAAGTAATGTATATATACCCAGTGTTTGGGAAAGTAGAGGGGTAAAAGAGGCAGAATGAAATTGAGACAAAGGATATATATTTATACATGATAGTCACTTATAAATCAATGGTTAAAGTGGGCAGAGAATTATTGTCCTGATGAATTAATTCATAAAATGTGACTATGGTCAAAGTATAAGAAATAGCAGACCAGCAAAGTATATGAAATATAACCAGCAGTCATATTTTCAGAGAGATTTCCTCATCAGATTCTTCAGTAGTTTCAACAGTGACAGAAATTCTAATGTCTGGTTTGAATAGAAAAGTTGAGATGAATTCATAGATGAATCTGCCTTGAAAATAGTCCACACTGAACTGTATAGTAGAATCATATACCAGCACAGGAAACGTGTTATGAGTGAAATTTGGTTATTATACTTGAGAATATAAAGAACCAAACTGAAGCCATTTTGTGTTCTCAGTTTGAACTTTTAAAAGTTTTAAACTTATGAAATGTGTTTTTGTGAGACAAATATGTTAAATTGCAACATTGTGTGCTTGGCTTATGTTGGATATTTGTACTGGAGCACTCTGACATTATAAATGTCACATTAAGGAATATTAATGTTTCCTTATAGTTCTCTAAATGGAAGGTGTCTCATTCCTCTTAGAAAATGTTTTTTTTCCCTGGGGAGGAGTCCATACTTCAGTATTTTCCCTAATAAAGCATCCTATGGCTCAGATTATCAAAAGTCTGTTGTTTCATTTTTGACTGCTTATAACAAAATGTTTTATGACATTTGCATTATGACATAAAATGTTTCATGATTTTTATGTCATCAACTGTTTTATAAAACTTGTAAAATTTCAATTTCAGGGGAGTCATGGCTCCAGGATTAACATATTATTTAGGTTAGGCAATTTGAAGTATTTTGGTTCAAAAATTGTTGCCCTACGATGCACCATTTCATCCAATTAAGGGATACAAACAGACCTTTAGAGAGTTTTACTAGTATATAGATTATGAATGATCTCTACTTCAGCTGATGTGCAATAATATGGGACTTTATAATTTGTAATTATTTTGTGGTCACTGTGAGCACCCAAATATTGAAGCATTTCCTGTGTATGAGCAATGTTTATTGTTTTTTAAAAAAGGGGAAAGCAGCATTGATTTATTGAATCCAACTTTATTACATTTTGAAATGGGAACAATATCTTAGTTGTTTCTCCTTCACATTTGCATCAGTTAAATCTCTGAATGAATTAATGCACAGAGTTATTGTAATATTTAGTGAATAATGTGTGCTGCACAAGCAAGCAGTTTGAAATATTAAACAAAAGGAAAGTTGCAATTTAGGTGGAAACTTTGGGTGGGAGGAACATAGGGGAGGACAAAGCTTAAGAGCGATTTGCAGCCAGCCCTGCAATTGCCTAACTACTTTATGATTATCTAGTGTGATGAGTAATGTTTTCCCACCAATCTTTGCTGGAGGTGGAATTAAGTATAACTTGGATCAACTTCAGACTAAGCTTAAAAATGCAGTTGGGTAGTTTGTTCTCTTGCATATTCAAATCATAATGATAACGTATAGCCTGAGTTCACATAACACATTTAAATTCTTTACTATATTATTTCATTTTCTGTATTTGCGCAATATATTCAACCTTTAAACAAATGCATTCTTGCAGCTAAGACACATTATGTAGAGCGTAAGGAAGATAACCTTGATAGAGAGGTGCAAGCATTGTTAACCTAGGCAAAAGGAGATGAAGTCCTGAACAGGAAGATTACATTCTGAAGTGTCTTGGGTAAACGCCTCTCTAATTCCCTAAAGTATAGGAAGGAATGGAGTTAGATTTGCAAGATTCTACTACTATAGCTGATCCCAGCTTTCCTATGATTTTCTGGTGATTTCCTGGTCTGATTTGCCTAATGAGGCTAACATTAGTTCCTCCAAAATGCAGAAATTAATCAAATTGTCTGTTCCATTCAAAGTCTTATTCATGAGTTTAGAGATTCTGAAATGTCACTTTTGAAGGATGTTCAGGATGATCTTCCAAAGAAGCTGGGATATCAAGAATGCTGTTTCTCCTAAACAAGTATTTGAGCAAAATGTTAGGCGGTTACATCAGATCGCAAGCACAGATGGAACAGCCTAGAAGCAATTTAAAGGAAGTCTTCCGCCTCCCAGGACTTGAGGACTTCATCAAAATTATTTGTTCCCTCTCCATTGGCCAGCTTCAAGTCATCCAAATGGTCCTTGTTGAAGTTTCCACAGGCGGCACACAGCTTCCCTCTGAGGGTCTCCTTGGCTGCCATGGTCACCATCCCATCAGGATGGAGATAAACTTGCACTTGGGAATCATGGTCAATAACAATTTTATCTTGAATTTTCCTCATGGACACAGGGCTGTTCTCGTATGGCAGCATTATTTTCTGACCATTTACCTGGAAAACAAGATGGAGGTAGGAAAAGAGTTAGCAACCTGAAAACATCCCTACTACCCCCATTTTAAACGTTTGTTTTCTTCCTTTGAATCTACTCAAATAGTCCTCAGCAGCTAAACAATGGCAACTTGGTTAGTAATTGAAAGAGGTTTCCTTCAGGTGGGAAAAAAAATAAAGCTTTGATTTTGGGTTTTACTGATTAGATTGATAGAAATGGCTAGTTTATACTATCATGGAAAAGTAAAAGGTTGAGGGGCAATGCCCTATTCTACTGCATCAGAGCAAGTTGGAAATCAATCTTTTTTCATTCTCTCTCCCCTTCTAATTTTTCTTCCCCTTCTCCTCCCCACAGTGTCCTAGCATTTGCTTTTGTATTTTATTCTATAATCTAATAAAAAAAATTAAGTAATTGAAGGGGATTTCCCAGAGGATCTTACAACTGCAGCATTACTGAAAAGTCAAAAGGTGTTCCTGAAGATGCCAGTGGCAAAGTTTTTCTGTACAGTGGAGGAGTGTCCATTAATTCAACCCAGATTCTAGCTAGAATTAAGGGGGAATTTTTCTTTCATTCAGTTACTACCAAATTTAAAATGCAACTTTATTATTAAAATATGTACAAATTATTAAGGGTAAAGTATGAATTGTCCTATCAGTTCACCAGTGCCATTTGGATTCTCTAGCCAGAATATATGAAGGATTATTCTCTCTCTCTCTCTCTCCCTCTGTGTGTGTGTGCGTGTGTGTGTGTGTGTGTTAGGGTTGAGCATACATTGAAGAATGTATGTCAAAGGCTACTAAGTGTTCCATTAGTTTTTAATTGCTCTTGGTTTTCACTTACCCATAACCTTTCTCCATTTATAATCTGGATGAATCCACCTCGAAAATAAAAGTAGACAGATTTTCCGACCACCATCT
The DNA here is from genome assembly GCA_023653725.1 of Bungarus multicinctus. Classification (NCBI taxonomy): domain Eukaryota; kingdom Metazoa; phylum Chordata; class Lepidosauria; order Squamata; family Elapidae; genus Bungarus; species Bungarus multicinctus. Next base: position 10,337,021 of record CM042835.1, on the reverse strand, counting down.
CCTTCATATACTCCTTTTCGATGCTCGCTAACAGCCTGAACCAGGAGGCAGAGTTCTGGTCACAAAGAGAAGCTATTTCGTAGACTCCACTGCAGGAATACCTCCCTGAGGCACCATCGAAAGAAGTGATACGCGCTTGGGCAGTGAGTTTGCATTGAGCTTCCAGCGTCACGCAGTCGCGCACGCCTTCCCGAAGGACACAGGCCTCTCCAAGCTGGCAGCTGCTTTCGTTACACTGGAGCTGGCCTGCTGACTGGCAGGTACATTTTTTGGTGCAGCCCTTCGAGTACATGTGCTCGCCGATCTGTTGAGCAAAGTCCCAGAGTTGGTTACAATGAGAAAAGAAAAGCATCCCCTCCCTTCTTCCAATTTTTCAATTAATTGTAGACATAAATGCATGTTGCAGGTCCCATAATCAGGGACATCGACAAAGGGGCCAGAAGAGTTAAGATAACAGCTATTGTTTAATGGTCCTGGGTAGATACAGATAGATGGATGGTTTCCAAACTTTGAAAAATGAAATAAAATAATCATAAAATAGTAATAAAAGTACCACATAAATATATACAGTGTTTATGGGCTTACAATTCCTTGCCAGTTTAGCCATCTGTCCAGCAAATTACCAATGAATTATTTTATTTATTTAATCAAACTTTTATACCGCTCCCTCTCCCAAAAAGGGACTCGGGGCGGTGTACAGCCTACTAAAAAACATACAATAAATATATAATAAATATGATTAAAAATAGATTAAATAATTAGGTCCGGCTGTCTATTCAAAATTCAATTAAAAATTAAAAGCTAATAAAACCCCAATTAAAAGTAATTAAAAACCAAAAACACAGTTACTGGGCCAGGCCAGCCTGTTTAAAAAATAGGGTTTTCACTGCACAATGAATGGTCACTAAATGAACAGTTGTAAGTCAAGAAGTACCTACAGTCTGTTAGGAATCATTCTGAGTCTCCATCTCATCAGAAATAGCCCCTTTCTGCTCTCAGCCACATAAGGGAGAGAAAAATTACCTTCAGGTAGGCTCCACGATAAGTGCAGCCACATTGCTTCATGGTTACACATCGAGATCCATCAAACACATAGTCCTCATCACACTGACAGCCTTCAAAGCAGTTCCCTGAGCACTGACTTGGAGTAGATAAGGCAGCACAGGTGGAATCGCAAGTTCTGGTACATGGCTCATAATGGCTGTGGGCCGGACAGGTGAGAGCTGTGGAAACAGAAGAAGCAAATAGGTTAGAATGGCTAGGGAATTCCAGGAAGGGAAGTCCACATCTCCTAAAATTGCCCCCAAGTTGAGAAACACTGCTCTGATGAAGTGCTAGTGACTAACAATCACGTCTTCCAGGGAAAGAAAGTACAATCTAGAGAGATATGTTTTCTCCCTGGAGCAAAAACCAAAGATGTGGTTGAGAATCTAACCAAAACAATTAGGCCTACTACCTTCCCTCCTCCTTCACATTGGGACAAATGGCACAACAAAGAACTTGAGTACAATATTGAGAGATTATAAACTAGGCAATAAAATTAAGGATTCTTGGAACAAGGACTGTGTTTCCCCAAAATAAGACCCGGGCTTATTTTCTTTTGGGCTCCAAAATAAGCACTAAGGCTTATTTTTATTTTTTTAAAAATATGGAACGCTTCATGAATTTGCATGTCATCCTTGTGCAGGGCCATGCTAATCTTCTCTGTATCATTCCAATGTTAGTATATGTGCTGCTGAAGCGAGCACAGCACTAGGGCTTATTTTTAAGGGAGGTCTTATTTTTTCCCATGTACTTTAAGGGTATATGGGAGGCTCACTTTTTCTGCTTCCTCGTGGTGGGGGAGGAGGTCTCACAGCCATGACACCACAAGCAACCAGAATGGGTGGCCATGCGGCTGCACAGGCACTTAAGAAGGGCTTATTTTGGGGATAAGACTTACATTGGGCACACATGCAAAAAAAATGGTAGGGCTTATTTTTGGAATAGATGTTATTTTGGGGGAAACCCAATAATTGCTAAAACAACTCTGGAATCTCTTTGAATCAGGATGCATCCAAGCTTGGTTCAGCACCAGAAGGTTTTAGGATTTAAATGGTTATGAACTGGATAGACTCAGCCATTAATAAGAATCGTAAGGCAAGGCATAGGAGGATAGAATAAGACATTTGAGGCAGAGAGTTGGCTATTTATGGGAAGTAACTTCCTACAAACTTACGGCAGAAGGAAGAGCTTCTCCAGGCTCTAATGTTGGCGCCAGATGCCTGGCAAGCTGCTACATAGGCTTGAAGACTTCGACAAAGGGCTTCTTGAACCTCATTGGTTGTACAGGCCTCATTCAAACAGTGTTCAAAATATTCTGTAGGGTTCACCAATGAGTGACAGTCTGTGAATGGACCTGTCTTGGATGGGATCATTCCACAGAAGTTGCCAGCTTCATATTTTGTTTTTTGGGCTTTGTTGCAGATGGGACATTTGTCTCCGCAGCCATCGGAACAAATTACACCATTCACAGGGACCTTCCAAGAAGCTGCAAATTCTTCCACGTTTTCAGTGAGTTTTCCATTAGTTAGCATGAAGTCATCCTTCGGATCCCCGTTGAAGTTGCCAGCCAGGCCACACATATGACCCCTGTAAGTATTGGGGACAGAAACATGAGCATATGAAGAAGTATCGTATAGGACTGTGAGGCCAAAGGTTGTGTAGATAATGATGTTGTTCCCTTCTTGGGTGATCCAGAATTTCCCATCAGCTGCATTCATTGGCAGGATATACAACTGTCCATCCACCTGTACCAACAAAGAAGAAAAATAGGGGATAAGTACCAGTTTTACAAGCGTAGAATTTAATGCTCATTTCACATTGCTTCATAGCAGTAATTAACATCTTTTTTCCCTCCCCTTTTTTTCCCCTTATGATCTTGCAGGGCAGGCTGCATTAGCAAAATCATCAGAAGAAAGCATGCATGTAACTTTTCTGCTTGATTGTATGCATTAAGCCCCTAATACATTTAATGCACCTATTTTCTTAAAAGAAAACAAACTGGTAGAGATTTCTGCTTCCATTCATTTGGGAGCTATCCCTGCAATATTTCCATGTTCTCTGTTCTCTGTTCCAATAGTTCTCTGCAGTTGCACAAAGCCCAAATAAAATGTGCAGGGAGGAGTGTAGCCCCTATTCTCCGAACAGTTTGCTGGCCCCAGATATCAAAACCTTCCCCCAAAATATGATAACGAAAACTCATAAAATAAACTTCTTAACTATAAGCTCTTTACAACTGTCCTCCTATGGAGATTCTGAGTTCTCCATTAGTGGTGGCTTTTAAGAAGAGATTGGAAAGCCACACCTTGAAGATGATTTGATTGGTCCTTTTGCATAGAGCAGAGGATTGGACTAGATCATCCTTGTGATTCTTTCCGTTCTACAATCCAATGATTCTAAGATGGGATCAGGCAGATGTGGCCCTTCTCCATTATGTTACTTTCACGGCTGCATCTTTTAAAGCACACTGGTGGCTAATTTGTGGTTCACCTACCGTTGCCTGCCACTTTACTCCCCTCTGAAGGGTGATTGTGTAACCATGAATGAAGACCTTCACATTCCGGATTAGAACTAAAGGACCATCACCAAGCTTCTCATTCTCTACCCACACAGTGAAATTCTGGAGCCGAGGGTTGTGCTGGCAGACTTGGGCTAAGGTGTAAGTACAGGAGCCGTAGAGTTCAAAATGCCTTCCATCAAAGGAAATGAAATGAGGGTCACCCAGTGCAATGGCCTTTCCATAGCCTAAGGGGTAGCAGCCTTGGACGCCCTTCACAATCTTGCATTCCTCCTGAGCTCCACAAGAGAACGTTTGGCATTCTATGGTTGCGTTATCCATGCAGATGCACTTTTTCTGGCAGGAAGTGGTGGGATAAAACTCTTCTCCCAGCTTGTAGTATCGGCCTTGGTCAAAACAGCCACATTTGGCCTTTGAAACACATTGATCTCCACTGCGGATAAATCCAGAGTCACAAAAACATCCTTCCAGGCATGGAACATCACACTTCTGGGGTGAGATGAGGCTCTTGCATGTGGCTGGACAACCACTGCCACAGAGCTCGTAGTGGGTATTAGGTGGGCAAGAAATACCTGAAGAAGAGAATAAAGAGAATGTTGCTTGTCAAATTATCACAAAGAAGAGGGGGTTAACCTGTTTTTCAAAGCACCAGAAGGCAAGATAAGAAACAATGGATGGAAACTAATCAAGGAGAGAAACAACCTAGAACTAAGGAAGAAATTTCCTATCAGTGTTGATAATTAACCGGTGGAATGGCCTGCCTCCAGAAGTTGTGGGTGCTTCATCACAACACTGGACAGTCACTTGTCTGGAATGCTATAGGGTGTTCTGTTTGTGCCAAGGGTTGGACTAGAAGATCTCCAAGGTCCCTTCCAACTCTGTTATTCTGTTAAATGGATTATAGGTGAAAATAATTATGCTTTTCTTCATCCTTGCATTCTTTAATGGACTAAACACACATTGGTAAAGTTGGCTTGAAATTCCAGCTTTTACAACACTGAGGAAGTCTGACCTGCTCTTCCTCTGAAATATTGCATTCAGAAAATGTGCACACTAGGAAAAGTAAGCCAAAAGGGAGTACCTATGGAGAGGAGTATGCATGAAAATGCCTGTGAGTATTCCTCGGAATGAATTTGTCGAAAGCCTAGAGCCAAAGGGAAAGTGAAACTTTCTTTGGACAAGACAAGGTATTTTATG
>CM042835.1:10269090-10331765 GCA_023653725.1 Bungarus multicinctus | reverse complement strand
TCAGCCTTTATTAGGGTGCTATAATTTGTGACCGCCCATGGTTCATCGTTATCCTACTTGAGATTTGAACCTTACCAAACTCCTTTCGAACCGATTCGTTTCCACATCACTACTATTTCTTACATATAAGGTTGCTTTCTTAGTGGCCATTACTTCAGCTTGGTGCATTTCCGAGTTGGCATCCCTATCTATCAGGTCAGACCTCTGTGTTATTCATGCAGATAGGGTTGTCCTCCGGCCAGACCCCACATTTATTCCAAAGATTAATTCGGCTTTTCACAGGGCACAGGAGTTGGTCTTGCCCAATTTCTGTCCTCATCCTTCCCGAGAGTTGGAACATCAGTGGCATAAGTTGGATGTCCGGCGTGCCTTGAAGATCTGTATCCATCGCACGGCATCCTTTAGGAGGACAGAGGCCTTGTTTGTTGTATTTCTGACTCATAGTCAAGGTACTAGGGTCTCTTCCACCACCATAGGTCGTTGGTTGCGGGCCACTATTGCTAAAGCTTATCAGGGCCAGGCCCTGCCAGTTCCCAGGGGCATCACGGCGCACTCCACTCGCAGTGCTGCCTCCACGGTGGCTTGGGCCTCCCAAGCTCCTATCTCTGACATTTGTCAGGCCGCCACCTGGGCGTCTCCTTCCCCCTTTATCAGACATTATAAGGTCGATATCTTTGCATCTGCAGATGCGTCTTTTGGTAGGAGGGTGCTACAGGGTGTGTGCAGGACAGCGACAGACTCCAGGTCCAGTCAGCATCCCGCCCGTAGTCCAGGCCAAGCTTTGGTATGTCCCAATCAAATGGATGCTCCGAGCAGCTCGTAGGAGAATAGGCGTTGGTTCTTACCTGATACGCCGGTTCTCTCCGAGCTGCGAGGGAGCATCCATCCCCACCCTATGTGTTATTGCTAACTGTGTTTATTCCTTCCGTCTGTGGGAGTCCTGCTATACGACCAAGCTGATGTACTAGTTTTCTCAGAAGCGACATCTGCCTTTTCACTGCGATCTTCGCTAAAACTGGGGAACGCTGGGAGGAGTCTCGTGGAGGAGGAGGAGCGTTCCTAAATTTAAGCTCAGCCTATCAGGACGAAGACTGAACCAACCCAATCAAATGGATGCTCCCTCGCAGCTCGGAGAGAACCGGCGTATCAGGTAAGAACCAACGCCTATTCTCACCAGGCTCAAGATAGACTCAGCCTTCCATCCTTCTGAGGTCAGTAAAATGAGGACCCAAATTGTTGGGGGCAATAGGCTGACTCTGTAAGACACTTAGAAGGGAACTGTAAAGCACTGTGAAGTAGTATATAAGTGCTATTGCTATATAATTTTAAATTCTTTTGCTATTGTTATTAAAGCTACATTGTGTTGTTTTTGCACATGATGCATGTGCTGTGTGTCTTTTGAACATCACTGAGTTCATTTAAACACACCCACCTCTTTCCAATATCTGGAGATTAAGGATCCAGAATGAGATGGGACAAATTCTGGGATGCCATTCAGTGTCCATTTTAGAGAGGTGCTATCTTCCATATCCCAAAATCAGTTGTCTTCACAGTTCCATGTATCTGTAAACAATTGTGAGGAAGATCATAACCGTATCCCAAAACTAAAAACAAGAAGTTAAAATTGGCCTTGCTTGTTACCTCTAGGCGGGTTGTTGTTTCATTATAGTTAACAAGAAAAGGGAAATGACACAACCGTGATCAGACAAAACATTTGATGTTTTTAACAGTTCATCCTTGGGGCAATAGCATAATATATAAAATAAACTGGGGATCCTGATCTTTTTGGTTTTGGAGAATTTGGGTGGACTACTAACCTTTGGTCAAATATGTGCAGCAGTGGCTTTAAAGAAAGGGGAAACTTAAAATGTGCCGAACATTGAATGAAAGTTGCAATTCTGACAGTATGTGATTGAGAACTTGCACTTGGAGAATAAGCAGCAATGTAAAAATTAACAGTATATATTCACAATAGAAGTTTAACCAAATTTAAATGAGAAAAAATTTAAATTTAAAGAAAAAATTTAATGCTTGCAACATCTGCATGGTCACATGATCAAAATTCAGACACTTGGCAACTGCCTCATATTTATGATGGTTACAGCATCCCAGGGTCATGTGATCACTTTTGCAACTACCTGACAAGCAAAAGTTGACGGGGGAAGACAGTTCCCCAAATCCCAAAAACTTTAACCTTAAGACTGTCTACTATGGACCTTACCCCTTTCCTAAGAGGTCTGTAGGGGGCGTGCATAAGTGCACCAACGTGCCTACCGTCCCTGTCCTATTGTTTCTTTTCTTTTTCTTATATCTATCCATGTATTCATAACTATGTTTTTACTTATACTTATTATCCTGTAAGCAATTGACAAAACAAATAAAATAAAATAAAAAATATATAAATATGGTTTTATTAGGCTTTAATGATCCGACCTGGCCTTCCTTAGAAAGCATAAAACACAATCTTAATCCTGACCAAACCTCTTCTATTTCCACAGCTGTGGATTATGTTCATTCACAGTTCTGCACAATTTTTATTTAATTGGAAATTCTTTCTTTCAATTACTACTCTGCTGCTTGTCATCATTTTGTGTCCTTAAGAAGTCCTGGTGGTGCAATGGTTAAAATGCAGTATTGCAGGCTAATTCTTCTCACTGTCAGCAGTTGGATTCTCACCAACTCAGCCTTCCATCCTACCGGAGGTGAGGTTGATAAAATGAGGGGCAATAAGTTGACTCTGTAAGCCACTTACAGGGAGCTGTAAAGCACTAAGAAGTGGTATATAGGTCTAAGTGTTATTGCTATATAATTTTATATTCTATTGCTATTGCTATTAAAGCCACATTGTGCTGTTTTTGCACATGATGCATCCGTTACATGTGCTGTGTGTCTTTTGAACGTCGCTGAGTTCATTTAAACTCAGCCATCTCTCTCCGGTGTCTGGAGGTTGAGAAAAAGGATTCAGAATGAGTTAGGACAAATTCTGGGATGCCAATCAGTGTCCATTTTGGAGAGGCCCCATCTTCCATATTCTAAATCAGTTGACTTCACAGTTCCGTGTATCTGTAAAAAATTGTGAGGAGGGTCATACCTGTATGACAAAGTTAAAAAAAAAAAAGTTAAAGTTGGCCTTGCTTGTGATTGAATATGTTTTAGATGCGGCTGTTATTTCTCAAGAATAAGCTGCCTCTTGGTGGAGTTTTTTTTATCTTTACCAAGGAAAAGAAAATGAAACAGCTATGATCTTGACATTTGATGAGTTTAACAGTTCTTCTTTAGGGCAATAGCATAAGATATAATGTAAACAGGGGATCCTGACCTTTTTGGTTTTTGAGAATTTGGGTGAACGCCTATCCTTTGGTCTAATATGTGTAGCAATGGCTTATGCAACTGTTTTTAAAGAAGGGTAAACTTAAATTTCATCCAACAATTGAAGAAAGATACAATTCTGACAGCATCTGATAAACCTGGAGAATAAGCAGCAATGGCAAAATTAAAAATATATATTCATAACAGAAGTTTAATCAAATTTAAATAAGAAAAATTCCAGTACACACAATACATCATGCAGCATGGCAAATATAATTAATTAAAGCATGGAATTTAAATATCTGCAAAACACTGTAAATCAGCAGATGTATAAAAAGGGACAAATTGGAAACCCAATCATTATTTTTCTTTTCTTTTTTGGGTGAAGGTATTTAATTTGCTTTGCTTTGCTTATCTACATCTTCCTTTTATTAACATATAAACAAAATCTTAAGTAACAATCAAGTGGGATTCTATCAGTTCGCACCTATTTGGTAGAACTGGTTGTTAACGTTCTAAGCAGTTTGGAGAACCGGTTGTTAGAAGAAATCTTTTGGGTTTTTTTTCATTTTACAGACCCAATCCTGTAAGGAAGGCATTCCTTACATTCTGGTGTTGTTGCTTATAAAAACTGCCTCTCTGTTAACCCTTATTACATTCTTGGCAGGACTAGACTTCCTGCCTCCGGAGCTTCTCTGGAGTTTTTTTTTTTTTTCCTTTGCTGGTACTTTGCTTGTGTCCAGCCCAAAATTGACATATGTGTAGCCATTTCACTTGGAAATCTGACAGCTTGACTTTCTTAAAGGTGAAGAATTGTTTTAAGCTTTTTACACTGCTGTTGGGAGGAAATACTTTCCTGTTGGAGTTAGCACTTTGAAGAAATAATTGAATAACAAAACAGAGCTGCCGAAAGAAAGTTTTAATGACAAGGAACCAAGATGAGTAACATTCAGCAAGAATTCTTGGCTAACTAGAAAGATTGACATTCAAACATGAGTTTACACACCCTTTCTGAATTTTAGTCTAAGACTGGTTTTGGGCGAGGTTTAATTCTGTCCTTGGTGACGTTTAATCCTGTGTATATTGATGGGATAATTTTCCCTATATAGCTTTGTTTGGAAGGAAAAAGGTTAATCTCTGCTCCTGAAAAGAAATTGGGTTGAGAAATCTGGCTAGTTCCTGTGTCTATTTGTTCTGGTAATTGGTTTAACAAGCAACAGCTACTATTGTGATTTAATTATTTCTATTGTGTTTGAATTTTTCCCTGCCTCATGGTTTCTTTTTCTATCTGGGGAAGGGGTCTTCTTTCACTGCTTTATTGGTATCTGGCACTGTCCTTTTGGGGTGTACTTCCAAGAGGCAGGATGCAAGTTTGGCACTGATTTTTTTACCGCCTTTCTGGGGGACATGTGACCTTTCCTTAAATCTGGATGATTTCCTTAGGAAATCTTGTGAGGTGAGTGAGATCAGCTGGTATCTTTAAATAGTGCAAATGGATCTAAGGATTGCTTCTCCTGGGTGTGCTCTTTCTGGAGAGCTTAAATGACCTCTCTGCTAAAAGGTTTTACTTTATGAGCAAGAATTGGCTGCTGATAGTCATCATTGCATTTTAACTATTTTAATTCCTCAAGGTAACTCCAGCTTGTGGGTATTTTTAATCATTGGTATTTAGGGCAGCTTTTTGCAAACAAAGAAGCTTTTTGTATTTTTGTACAGGAAATCCTTGACTTACAACAGTTCATTCAGTGAACCATTCAAAGTTACAATGGCACTGAAAAAAGTGACTTATGACCATTTTTCACACTTATGACGGTTGCAGCATCCCCACTGTCATGAGAGACCAGGCGAGGAGAAGTGCCCCTTGATGTGAGTGATGGTCAAATTGGCCATGTCCACCCAGTCACATGACCACCAAGCTGCACCCACCAACTAAGCCATGCCCACAGAACCGGTTGTTTAAAAATTTGAATCCCACCCCTGCTATGCTGCAGTCACAGTGTCTGTAAATGAGCCTAACTTGCAAAAACATTATTTCCCTTAGTGAAGAATACACAGTATCAGTTCAGCTCCCAACCTCCATTCAAATGCCAGGGACTGATGTTGATAGTACAGCGCTAATCTAAGGAAACAAAGAAATCTCAGTTTGCTATCACAGCCACAAAGAATATTGATCAGGTGCAACAGCCATCAGTCCACCAACTGGGTCATTTGTATTAAGAGTTAAGTGGTAACCCCCAGTGAATGAGCCATTGTACATTTCTGCTGATGCTAAAATCTAGGAGCTTTTGTTCTTCCCTGGTGCTTCTATAAGTAATAGATCTTACACCCAGCTCTTTTCTTTGGCTTATGAAGCCGCAGAAAAAAACAGAATCTATGATCCATTCCTTATCAACATTCCAGCCTGCAAGTTATTGCAGATAGCATCATATTGATAAGATGAAGCAGAATGATATTTATACAGTCATCATATTTCAGAGATAAACCAGATAATGTTAGGAAAGAGGGCCATTGAAAATGTCTACTAGACATCAATTCTGGATCAATTCTTGGGCTCAGAAGCAAAAAGTTTCTCTCTAAAACATCCTATAAGTCCTTTTGTACTTTTCATTGCAGGAGGTTCATATCAGGATGGGCATGGATTTATTTTCTTTGGCTCCTGCAATAAGTAGCCATAATCTATTGGTAATAGAAAATCTATCGAGGTGAAAGATTAGAAGTTGAGCAGTTCACAAGGTTTTAATTTTGCCATTTCTGCATGTCTAACTATTCCTTTCCTGGAGATACTTTCACTCATCCACAACATTCTCACTTGGATTGCTATGTCTTACTTTTCTTTCAAATACAAAACTTTGGATTAGGATTATACAAGGCAGGGAATATCTAACCTTCCGTTTTATATAAGAAGCTTTAATATAGTAATGGATTGCCTTTTTTTATATTGAAAAAAAATCTTCATGGCCTCCTGAAATTAGCTGTTAAATAGCTACATTTAATGTGCCAGAAATCCGAGTCCACCTATCTGCCTGTCCTGAATTTAAAAAAACCCAGCAGTTGAAGAATTCTTTAATTACCATTCATCATAATATAGCTTCCTGATATATTATATCACCCAGTTTCTTCTGAAAACAGACAGACAGACAGACATATCCTTTGGATAAAATAAAGTCCTTAATATATTTAATTTGATGAGTAGTTCCAATACTTCATTTTTACGTGAAGGTCAAAATCTTAATTTACTGCAAGAACGTTAACATCTTCATTTTGAAATTGGAGTTGTCACTCAGAGAAAGACAATGCAGCATATATGATAGGAAGATAATCATTCCAGTATGAGCCATTAGGGAATTGGCGCTGCTCAGGCCAGGAGTTCCAGGGGTGAAACTCTAAAACATATTGAGAGGACCCCCTAATCATTATGGCTGCCCTGAGTTGTTTGTCACAGTTTGACATGGTTATCTCGGCATGTGGACCTTGAAGAAAGTGTTCTTACTGGAAGCCTGGAGTATAGTAATTGTCTTTTATTAAATCGCCCAATAGATTCCAGTCCTCTCACAACTGAATGTGGAAGGAAGAAAAGGACAGTGACTTGATCTTTTGTGCTTGAGAAGAGGGGAGGAGGAAAGAGAATAAAATTACATATGTAACATATTCCAACCCCATTGCAAATGGGAAGGAGGAGAAGGGAAACTGGAACCAGCAGCTGGAACTAGTTGCTACCTAATTTAGGTAACATACCCATTTGTGTCTCTCAGAGGCCTGGAATGGAGTCAAGGAGAACAAGGGCCAGTTAAGAGATGGAGAAAATACAAGGTGAATTTGATGGAATTAAGCAATGTGTTCTGGAAATAGACAAAGAAAGCTAAACAAGGGATTTCCAACAGGGTGAATTAATTAAAACTGATTAAAAATTTTGAGAACAAACCGAAGTGAGATCATATTGGGACAGTATTTTAGAGATATGTATGGGAACAGTAATGACATCCCTCAAAATAGACTTAAATGCCATGTTAATTAAGAAAAACATGATAGACAAATCCTAAATGCCATGATAATGCGGAACGCTGATAAAGATGCAGATATAGATTGTATAACTACTGCAGAAATGTTAAAAGATGGATGTGATTAAACTTGGTAGTGGTTAGGCAGCTTTGGTAAATTGCATTATGGTAACCCATACTGTACAGACTCCGTCTGCATCAATCGATCAATCAACAATTATAGGTATATATGCATACAAACACAGATACCAGCATATAAAACTGCCCAATATCTCTTACTTCAAACTAGGGCTCCTAGCAATGCCTTATTCCACCTTTTGTGATAATTTTTATTTTGAATGTTTCAGTTCTTTTACTAAAAATTGCATTGTTGGTCTTTTTTTTTAGGCTCGTAGACTTTATTGTTACAAAATGGAGTTTTACTATATACTCTGGTTAATTATGGCACAGGATTATTGCCCTGGTGAATTATTTCATACAGTGTGAATTCGGTCAAAGTATAAGAAATAGCAGACCACCCAGGACCTGTTTGGGTCATATTTTCAGAGAGATTTCCTCATCAGATTCTTCAGTAGCTTCAACAATAACAGAAATTCTAATGTTTGACTTGAATAGGAAAGTTGAGATAAATTCAAAGATGAATCTGCCTTGAAAATAGTCCACATTGAACTGTATAGTAGAGTCATATATCAGCACAAGAAATGCTTTATGATATTTGGATGATGACATAAAATGTTTTGTGATTTTTATGTCATCAATTGTTTTATAAACCTTGCAAAATTTCAATTTCAGGGGAGTCATGGCTCCAGGATTAACATATTATTTAGGTTAGGCAATTTGAAGTATTTTGGTTCCAAAATTGTTGCCCTACGATTTATTTATTTATTTATTTATTTTATCGTATTTTTATACCGCTCCCTCTCCCAAAAGGGACTCGGGGCGGTGTACAGTCTAAACATATAAAGATACAGTCAACAGTAATTAATTCGGAATTGAATATAGATAGATGAAAATAGGATAAATGAGTAAAATAAGTAAGTAAGTAAATGATTGAGTCCCGTCAAATAGAATTAAAAGTCTTATTTGAATTTAAAATTTAAAAATCTCAGAAAACCTTTAATTGGCTAGGCCGGCCTGCTTAAAAAGTAAGGTCTTGACTGCACGCCAGAAGGTTAGGATGTCCAATGTGTCTCGTATCTCCGAGGGGAGATAGTTCCAAAGGGAGGGGGCTCCCACAGAGAAAGCACGTAATCTCGGGGTCGCCAGCCAACAACGATCAGGTGGCGGTACCCCAAGCAGGGCGACCCTGTGGGAGCATACTGGGCGGCGGGAGGTTGTTTGTGGCAGAAGGCGGTCCCGTAAGTAGCCAGGTCCCGAGCCATGGAGCACTTTAAATACTAACAGTACCACCTTGAATCGAATCCGGAAGGCCACAGGAAGCCAGTGCAGTCTGCGGAGAAGTGGTGTTATGTGGGTGTCCTTGGGGGCGCCCATAATCATCCGTGCGGCTGCATTCTGGACTAACTGTAACCTCCGGAGACTCTTCAAGGGGAGCCCAATGTAGAGAGCGTTGCAGTAGTCCAAGCGGGAGATAACGAAGGCGGAAGTGACTGTGCGAAGTGAGTCCAGATCCAGAAAGGGCCGCAACTGGTAGATCAAACAAATCTTATAAAAAGCCCCTCTGGCAACGGCTGCAATATGTTCTTCCAAAGACAGCCGTACATCCAGGAGGACACCCAAATTGCGCGCTCTTTCCACAGGGGTCAGTACCTCTCCCCCTATGGTCAGCGAGGGAACAAACTGACTGTATCTGGGAGCAGGAAACCACAGCCACTCGGTTTTGGTCGGGTTGAGACGAAGCCTGTTATGACCCATCCAATCCCGCACGGCCTCCAGACATCGGGTCATCACTTCGACGGCTTCATTGGGGTGGTCTGGGGTGGAGATGTATAGCTGAGTATCATCAGCGTATTGATGGAATTCCACCCCAAAGCCACGGATGATCTCACCTAGCGGCTTCACATAAATGTTGAACAATAGGGGCGAGAGTACCGATCCCTGAGGCACCCCACAAAGCAGGGGCCTTGGGATCGATCTCTGTCCCCCTGTCAACACAAATTGCGAACGGTCGGAGAGGAAGGAGGAGAACCATCGTAGGACGGTGCCTCCAATCCCCAACCCCTCCAATCGCTGCAATAAAATACTGTGGTCGACAGTATCAAAAGCCGCTGACAGATCTAACAGCACCAGGACAGAGGAACAACCTCTGTCTCGTGCCCTCCAGAGATCATCCATCAACGCGACCAATGCCGTCTCCGTGCTGTGCCTGGGTCTGAAGCCATTTCATCCAATTAAGGGTTAAAACTTTAGAGAGTTTTACTAGTATATAGATTATGAATGATCTCTACTTCAGCTGATGTGCAATAATATGGGACTTTATAATTTGTTATCATTTTGTGGTCAGTGTGAGCAACCAAATATTGAAGCATTTCCTGTGTATGAGCAATGTTTATTGTTTTTTTAAAAAGGGGAAAGCAGCATTGATTTATTGAATCCAACTTTATTATATTTTGAAATGGGAACAATATCTTAGTTGTTTCTCCTTCACATTTGCATCTGTTAAATCTCTGAATGAATTAATGCACAGAGTTATTGTAATATTTAGTGAATAACGTGTGCTGCACAAGCAAGCAGTTTGAAATATTAAACAAAAGGAAAGTCGCCATTTAAGTGGAAACTTTGGGTGGGAGTAACATAGGGGAGGACAAAGCTTAAGAGCGATTTGCAGCCAGCCCTGCAATTGCGTAACTACTTTATGATTATCTAGTGTGATCAGTAATGTTTTCCCACCAATCTTTGCTGGAGGTGGAATTAAGTATAACTTGGATCAACTTCAGACTAAGCTTAAAAATGCAGTTGGGTAGTTTGTTCTCTTGCATATTCAAATCATAATGATAACGTATAGCCTGAGTTCACATAACACATTTAAATTCTTTACTATATTATTTCATTTTCTGTATTTGCGCAATATATTCAACCTTTAAACAAATGCATTCTTGCAGCTAAGACGCATCATCTGATTTTCCTAATGAGGCTAACATTAGTTCCTCCAAAATGCAGAAATTAATCAAATTGTCTGTTCCATTCAAAGTCTTATTCATGAGTTTAGAGATTCTGAAATGTCACTTTTGAAGGATGTTCAGGATGATCTTCCAAAGAAGCTGGGATATCAAGAATGCTGTTTCTCCTAAACAAGTATTTGAGCAAAATGTTAGGCGGTTACATCAGATCGCAAGCACAGATGGAACAGCCTCGAAACAATTTAAGAGAAGTCTTCCGCCTTCCAGGACTTGAGGACTTCATCAAAATTATTTGTTCCCTCTCCATTGGCCAGCTTCAAGTCATCCAAATGGTCCTTGTTGAAGTTTCCACAGGCGGCACACAGCTTCCCTCTGAGGGTCTCCTTGGCTGCCATGGTCACCATCCCATCAGGATGGAGATAAACTTGCACTTGGGAATCATGGTCAATAACAATTTTATCTTGAATTTTCCTCATGGACACAGGGCTGTTCTCGTATGGCAGCGTTATTTTCTGGCCATTTACCTGGAAAACAAGATGGAGGTAGGAAAAGAGTTAGCAACCTGAAAACATCCCTACTACCCCCATTTTAAACGTTTGTTTTCTTCCTTTGAATCTACTCAAATAGTCCTCAGCAGCTAAACAATGGCAACTTGGTTAGTAATTGAAAGGGGTTTCCTTGAGGTGGGAAAAAATGAAACTTTGATTTTGGGTTTTACTGATTAGATTGATAGAAATGGCTAGTTTATACTATCATGGAAAAGTAAAAGGTTGAGGGGCAATGCTTTATTCTACTGCATCAGAAGGAGTTGGAAAACAATCTTTTTTCATTCTCTCTCCCCTTCTAATTTTTCTTCCCCTTCTCCTCCCCACAGTGTCCTACCATTTGCTTTTGTATTTTTGTATTTTATTCTATAATCTAATAAAAAAAATTAAGTAATTGAAAGGGATTTCCCAGAGGATCTTACAACTGCAGCATTACTGAAAAGTCAAAAGGTGTTCCTGAAGATGCCAGTGGCAAAGTTTTTCTGTACAGTGGAGGAGTGTCCAATTAATTCAACCAGATACTAGCTAGAGTTAAGGGGGAATTTTTCTTTCATTCAGTTGCTACCAAATTTAAAATGCAACTTGATCATTAAAATATGTACAAATTATTAAGGGTAAAGTATGAATTGTCCTATCAACTCACTAGTGCCTTTTGCATTCTCTAGCCAGAATATATGAAGGACTATTCTCTCTCTCTCTCTCTCCCTCTGTGTGTGTGTGCGTGTGTGTGTGTGTTAGGGTTGAGCATACATTGAAGAATGTATGTTGAAGGCTATTAAGTGTTCCATTAGTTCTTAATTTGCTCTTGGTTTTCACTTACCCATGACCTTTCTCCATTTTTAATCTGGATGAATCCACCTCGAAAGTAAAAGTAGATAGGTTTTCCAACCACCATCTCCTTCGTATACTCGTTTTTGATGCTCGCTAACAGCCTGAACCAGGAGGCAGAGTTCTGGTCACAAAGAGAAGCTATTTCGTAGACTCCATTGCAGGAATACCTCCCTGAGGCACCATCGAAAGACGTGATACGCGCTTGGGCAGTGAGTTTGCATTGAGCTTCCAGCGTCACGCAGTCGCGCACGCCTTCCCGAAGGACACAGGCCTCTCCAAGCTGGCAGCTGCTTTCGTTACACTGGAGCTGGCCTGCTGACTGGCAGGTACATTTTTTGGTGCAGCCCTTCGAGTACATGTGCTCGCCGATCTGTTGAGCAAAGTCCCAGAGTTGGTTACAATGAGAAAAGAAAAGCATCCCCTCCCTTCTTCCAATTTTTCAATTAATTGTAGACATAAATGCATGTTGCAGGTCCCATAATCAGGGACATCGACAGAGAGGTCAGAAGAGTTAAGATAACAGCTATTGTTTGATGGTCCTGGGTAGATACAGATAGATGGACAGCTTCAAAACTTTGAAAAATTAAATAAAATAATAATAAAAGTACCACATAAATATATAGAGTGTTTATGGGCTTACACAACCTTGCCAATTTAGCCATCTGTCCAGCAGATTACCAAACAGTGGCCCTTTTCTTTCCCAAAGTCCCATTTTAAAGTTATTTCCCCCCCCACCATAAATACAGTTTGTCCTTGACTTAAAATGACAACTGAGCCCAAAATTTCTGTTGTTAAGTAAGACATTTGTTAAGTGAGTTTTGCCCCATTTTACAACATTTCTTGTCACTTGCAGTTGAATGACTCAATTGTTAAGTTAGTAACCCGGTTGTTAAGTGAATCTGGCTTGCCCATTGACTTGACTTGTCAAAAGGTTGTAATAATTGATCGCATGACTCCAGGACACTGCAACCATCATAAATATGAGTCAGTTGCCAGACATCTGAATGTTCATCACATGACCATGGGGATGTTGGAGAGGTCCTAACTGTGAAAAACAGCCATAAGTCACTTTATTCAGTGCCTTTGTAACTTTGAATGGTCACTAAATGAACAGTAGTAAGTCGAGAACTACCTACAGTCTGTCAGGAATCATTCTGAGTCTCCATCTCATCAAAAATAGCCCCTTTCTGCTCTCAGCCACATAAGGGAGAGAAAAATTACCTTCAGGTAGGCTCCACGATAAGTGCAGCCACATTGCTTCATGGTTACACATCGAGATCCATCAAACACATAGTCCTCATCACACTGACAGCCTTCAAAGCAGTTCCCTGAGCACTGACTTGGAGTAGATAAGGAAGCACAGGTGGAATCACAAGTTCTGGTACATGGCTCATAATGGCTGTGGGCCGGACAGGTGAGAGCTGTGGAAGAAGCAAATAGGTTAGAATGGCTAGGGAATTCCAGAAAGGGAAGTCCACAACATCTCCTAAAATTTCCCCCAAGTTGAGAAACACTGCTCTGATGAAGTGCTAGTGACTAACAATCCTGTCTTCCAGGGAAGGAAAGTACAATCTAGAGAGATATGTTGTCTCCCTGGAGCAAAAACCAAAGATGTGGTTGAGAATCTAACCAAAACAATTAGGCCTCCTACCCTTCCCTCCTCCTTCACATTGGGACAAATGGCACAACAAAGAACTTGAGTACAATATTGAGAGATTATAAACAACTAGGCAATAAAAGTAAGGATTCTTGGAACAAGCACTATGTTTCCCCAAAATAAGACCCGGGCTTATTTTCTTTTGGGCTCCAAAATAAGCACTAAGGCTTATTTTTATTTTTTAAAAAATATGGAATGCTTCACGAATTTGCATGTCATCCTTGCGCAGGGCCATGCTAATCTTCTCTGTATCATTCCAATTTTAGTATATGTGCTGCTGAAGCGAGCACAGCACTAGGGCTTATTTTTAAGGGAGGTCTTATTTTTTTCCCATGTACTTTAAGGGTATATGGGAGGCTCACTTTTTGTGCTTCCTAATGGTGGGGGAGGAGGTCACACGGCCATGACACCACAAGCAACCAGATGGAATGGGTGGCTGTACGGCTGTGCAGGTGCTTAAGAAGGGCTTATTTTTGGGATAGGTGTTATTTTGGGGGTAATTGCTGAAACAACTCTGTAATCTCTTTGAATCAGGATGCATCCATGTTTGGTTCAGCACCAGAAGGTTTTAGGATTTAAATGGTTATGAACTGGATAGACTCAGCCATTAATAAGAATCGTAAGGCAAGGCATAGGAGGATAGAATAAGACATTTGAGGCAGAGAGTTGGCTATTTATGGGAAGTAATTTCCTACAAACTTACGGCAGAAGGAAGAGCTTCTCCAGGCTCTAATGTTGGCGCCAGATGCCTGGCAAGCTGCTACATAGGCTTGAAGACTTCGACAAAGGGCTTCTTGAACCTCATTGGTTGTACAGGCCTCATTCAAACAGTGTTCAAAATATTCTGTAGGGTTCACCAATGAGTGACAGTCTGTGAATGGACCTGTCTTGGATGGGATCATTCCACAGAAGTTCCCAGCTTCATATTTTGTTTTTTGGGCTTTGTTGCAGATGGGACATTTGTCTCCGCAGCCATCGGAACAAATTACACCATTCACAAGGACCTTCCAAGAAGCCGCAAATTCTTCCACGTTTTCAGTGAGTTTTCCATTAGCTAGCATGAAGTCATCCTTCGGATCCCCGTTGAAGTTGCCAGCCAGGCCACACATATGACCCCTGTAAGTATTGGGGACAGAAACATGAGCATATGAAGAAGTATCGTATAGGACTGTGAGGCCAAAGGTTGTGTAGATAATGATGTTGTTCCCTTCTTGGGTGATCCAGAATTTCCCATCAGCTGCATTCATTGGCAGGATATACAACTGTCCATCCACCTGTACCAACAAAGAAGAAAAATAGGGGATAAGTGCTGGTTTTACAAGCGTAGAATTTAATGCTCATTTCACATTGCTTCATAGCAGTAATTAACATCTTTTTTCCCTCCCCTTTTTTTCCCCTTATGATCTTGCAGGCAGGCTGCATTAGCAAAATCATCAGAAGTAGAAAGCATGCATGTAACTTTTCTGCTTGATTGTATGCATTAAGCCCCTAATACATTTAATGCACCTATTTTCTTAAAAGAAAACAAACCGGTAGAGATTTCTGCTTCCACTCATTTGGGAGCTATCCCTGCAATATTTTCATGTTCTCTGCAGTTGTACAAAGCCCAAATAAAATGTGCAGAGAGGAGCGTAGCCCCTATTCTCCAAACAGTTTGTGGGCCTGGATATCAAAGCTTTTCCCCCAAATATGAAAATGAAAACCCATAAAATAAACTTCTTAACTATAAGCTCTTTACAACTGTCCAGCTATGGAGATACTGTGTTCTCCATTACTAGTGGCTTTTAAGAAGAGTTTGGAAAGCCACACTTTGAAGATGATTTGTTTGCTAGATCATCCTTGCGATCCTTTCCGTTCTACAACCCAATGTTTCTAAGATGGGATCAGGCAGATGTGGCCCTTCTCCATCATGTTACTTTCACGGCTGCATTTTGTAAAGCACACTGGTGGTTAACGTGTGGTTCACTTACCGTTGCCTGCCACTTTATTCCCCTCTGAAGGGTGATTGTGTAACCATGAATGAAGACCTTCACATTCCGGATTAGAACTAAAGGACCATCACCAAGCTTCTCATTCTCTACCCACACAGTGAAGTTCTGGAGCCGAGGGTTGTGCTGGCAGACTTGGGCTAAGGTGTAAGTACAGGAGCCGTAGAGTTCAAAATGCCTTCCATCAAAGGAAATGAAATGAGGGTCACCCAGTGCAATGGCCTTTCCATAGCCTAAGGGGTGGCAGCCTAGGATGCCCTTCACAATCTTGCATTCCTCATGAGCTCCACAAGGGAACGTTTGGCATTCTATGGTTGCATTATCCATGCAGATGCACTTTTTCTGGCAGGAAGTGGTGGGATAAAACTCTTCTCCCAGCTTGTAGTATCGGCCTTGGTCGAAACAGCCACATTTGGCCTTTGAAACACATTGATCTCCACTGCGGATAAATCCAGAGTCACAAAAACATCCTTCCAGGCATGGAACATCACACTTCTGGGGTGAGATGAGGCTCTTGCATATGGCTGGACAACCACTGCCACAGAGCTCGTAGTGGGTATTAGGTGGGCAAGAAATACCTGAAGAAGAGAATAAAGAGAATGTTGCTTGTCAAATTATCACAAAGAAGAGGGGGTTAACCTGTTTTTCAAAGCACCAGAAGGCAAGATAAGAAACAATGGATGGAAACTAATCAAGGAGAGGAGCAACCTAGAACTAGTTTATGACAGGAAATGTTATAGGGTGTTCTGTTTGTGCCAAGGGTTGGACTAGAAGATCTCCAAGGTCCCTTCCAACTCTGTTATTCTGTTAAATAGATTATAGGTGAAAATAATTATGCTTTTCTTCATCCTTGCATTCTTTAATGGACTAAACACACATTGGTAAAGTTGGCTTAAAATTTCAGCTTTTACAACATTGAGGAAGTCTGATCTGCTCTTCCTCTGAAATAATGCATTTAGAAAATGTGCACACTAGAAAAAGTAAGCCAAAAGGGAGTACCCATGGAGAGGAGTATGCATGAAAATGTCTGTGAATGTTAAAACAAATGTATTCCTTGGAACGAATTCGTGGAAAGGGGAGAGCCAAAGGGAAAGGGCAACTTTCATTGGACAAGACAAGGTATTTTATGTTGATACAGTGGTTCTATACTAGCCATTTAATACCTGTATAATGGGTTGAATCTAAACTAAACTTGCTCCACCTATGTCCCATTAATTTGCTATAGGAAATCAATATTTATTACAACCATAGTAACTATAGTTGCATCCATCTTTAAAAAATCCTCAAAACACTGAACTGAAGCAATATATCCAGGAACAACGGGTCAGAATTCAAGATATATTACAGAATTATAATTATTACTACAGTAAATACAGAAAAAAATGGGTGGGGGGATTAATACTGGGTTTAAACTCTGATAAATATAAATGTTTTCTGTTCTTTAAAGTTGCATACGGGTTGTTAATTCACAATCACTCTGGTGCTTAATATATTTGGAGAAAAGATTGTTCTTTTTTTAATATTTTAATGTTGAGCTTCTTTCCTTTTTTCCAATTCAGGCTGGTGGTTTCAATTTATAGATCGACAGATCCTGGATCGACAGATCTTGGAACATTATCTTGCTGAATCTGCCACAATATCAGATGTGTTGGGCAGCGTCTAGGGCAGCATCAAGTTGAAAAAGGCTACTGTGATATAAATTGGGCTATTCATCAATGACTCTCCCATTTCTATTACTGAAGTTAGGCTCTCTTTAATTTCTTATGCCAACTATGAGCCTTGGTGGCGCAGTGGTTAGAGTGCAACACTGCAGGCTACTTCTGCTGACTGCCAGCTGATTGCAATTTGGCAGTTCGAATCTCACCAGACTCAAGGTTAACTCAGCCTTCCATCCTTCTGAGGTGGGTAACATGAGAACCCAGATTGTTGGGGGCAAGAGGCTGACTCTAAACCACTTAGAGAGGGCTGTAAAGCACCGTGAAGCAGTATGTAAGTCTGAGTGCTATGGCTAAACTTTCAATGCAGGAAGGAAGACTTACTGCAGAAGGATGGTGATCTCCACTGCTCAACTTGGATGCCTTGAGTTTGACATGCTGTCATGTAGGAGCTGATGGAACTGCAGAGGGCCTCATGGTGACCTTGGTATACGCAGGTATCGTAGACACAATCATCGAAATAAGATTGAGGATCAATGGCATCATGGCATTGCCTGAAAGGCCCACTCTTTCTTGTAAGAATCCCACAGTAGGATGGACCTTGGTAGATTTGTTTATCAGCCTCACTGCACACTGGGCAATTTTTGGTGCACCCAGAAGAGCAGCCAGGAATGTCTTTCACCTTCCAACTGTTTGCAAATTGAATTTCATCCTCTGCTTGCGTTCCATCTTTCATGAGAAAGTCATCATTTTGATCTTGATTGGCATTACCACAAAGGCCACAGAGTGCATTGGCATAAGAGTCCGGAACGATGACCCTGGCATAGCTGTTCCAGTTAAAATTGATATGCAGATCAAAGTCTGTCCTGATGAAGCCGTGAACTCCACTCTGGTAAATGCTCAGTTTATTTTCATAGGAGAAGGGTAGTTCCACAAAGATGCCATTGACCTGAATTAAGACACAGAAAAAATAGTCAAGGCACTAACAATTCTTTCAGTCTTAAGAGTAGGTTTGTTCTTGTTATCTTTCAGACTAATCCTCTCCCCTATTCCATTCCATGGGATGTTTGACAAATAAGCAAAGTAAGAAATCTATCACAATATAATAACAATAAGTTACTTCATCCTCCCTATTAAACCAATATTGGATTGGAAACTGGATAAAAAACAATAGGGAATTTTTCCCTTTAAATATCCTCACTAAGAAATAAGAGTCAAACTACAAGTTTCCGGGATTCTGTATTCTAACCCAATTCCATCTTTTATTCCCAATACACCTGCCTAGTTTAAAGTTTGAATCTTGATTTCTTGGTTATGAGCTACTGTAAAAGACTTGACACTAGTACTATTAATTATGAAATATATCACTAATATACTTCATAACTAATAACTTCAGTAGGTGACTGGAAGAGCTGCAGTGAGGAAGATATGCTGAGTGTCATCTCCCTAAATCAGAAGCTAGCAGTCTTTTTAGGTTGAGTTTTTGGGGGAGTTCCACGAAAGCATATGTAATTTTGCTTTTCTCATGAAAATTCTTGTATGAGACTAATAAGTCTTGACAATCTGGAAGATCTCTTGGGATTTTACCATGCAGAAAATTATTTTACTATTTCAACATTTATCTTGGGGGCATCAATTTAGGCATGATAATCCCTAATTATTATTCTGACCTCTGCAAGTCCCATATATCTGGACTCTTTAAAAGTATACTGTACAATCTGCAACTATCATCCCATCCTGTTTTGGAGAAATCACAGCTAAACCTCTATAGAGCAACAAGAACTCAGCAACATCGAGAACTTAATACCTCTGAAGCTCTTATGCCTGAGAACTTGAACCTTGCAATGACTCTTGTTTTTATGATGAATAAACCGTTCCAACACCCCCTTGGATTAGCTTATGTACCTGGATCTTTTGGGGGAACTCTTGGCTCATACTGATGGTAAAGTTGTAGGTCTCCAGGGTCACCACTTTGGTGTAGGACACTGCCTTATTGCCTCGGTAGTTATTCTCCACGGTGACCAAAAATGGGGTAAGGGAAGGATCCTTGGAGCAGAGCCCGGCCATTTGGTAAATGCAGGTTCCCATGAAGTCGTATTTCTTCCCATCAAAGGTTGTATAGTGAGGGTCTCCGGTTCCTGTGCAGGTACTGTAACTGACAGCATGGCAACCCCGGACACCACTGACCAGGCGGCATTTTGTCTTGCCCTTGCAAGAAGACTTTTGGCATACAGCCCTGCCTAATTCAGCGTCACATGTGCAGTGACTCTGGCAGTCTTCATCTCCCCAGAACTCTTCCCCTGCCTTATAGGTCACGCCTTGGTAAATGCAACCGCAGGTGTCCACCGGAACGCACTTCTCACCGCTGCGGACAAAGCCCTCGTCACACTGGCAGATTTGCGCACAGGTGTTCTTACAGGTGCTGGGAGCAGAACGGTCAGAGCAGGTTGCTGGACAGGCATTTCCACAGGCTTCGTAGTGGCTGTTCTCAGAGCAGGATATTGGGACTATTTAATATGAGAAAGCATGGTTAAAGCAAGGTGAGATGAGACGCACTTCATTACTGAGAAAATATCCTATGTATTTAATGCAAACTGACAAAAAGATTCACGTCAGTTCTGGGTAATCAAAGGAGCAGCAGACTTTTCCTTTTGAAAGAGAAGGCAAAGGGGAGTCCTTTTAAAGCTTTGGGAAGAGAGGAAAGCATCTTTACGCAGGAAACTCACCTGGTCTGCATTGTAGGAGGAGAGAAGTATCAGTTTATGACAGGGAAAAAATGAGAAGGAACCTAACACATTTTATCAAAAGTAGAAACCTTTGTGAGCTGCACACTCTTCATCCGATGCAAAGAGCCATAAAAGCCAACCCCTTTTCATAAAATTGCTTAGTTGGATAAGATGCTACCAAACTGCACTTCTTCTGCTTAATTACTGAAAAAGGTTGAATGAGCAGTGGAAAAATAATGCAGGAATGGGATGGGAGGAAGAAAGTAGGAAAACACTTTTACATCCAGTGTTTCTCAAACTTGGCAGTTTGATGATGTATGGGTTTCAGCTCCCAGAATTTCCCAGCCAAGGGGACTTCAAACTGCCAAGGTTGAGAAACATTGTCCTCCCATTTAGCAAGAGGAGAAAAAGTTAGTACTTTCCATTTCATCCCCTAACTCTAATTTGCTAGTTAACAATATTTTACAAAAGTACAGGGAACCATGGAAGAATAAAACAAGCCTATCCTTTTATGTTTCTTTTTTCTATTCCTAAAGTTTGGATTCATTACTTTGCATTTTAAAATTGGGTGGTTTGGTAGGGAAATAATGAAAATCATTTGGACTTTGGCTTACAACCTTTGTTTCTAGAATTAGATTCAGTTATATTGTTGGTTTTAGTTTTTTATTTGATTGCTGCTTTGGAAGTGACTCAGTGTCAGACATGATTAGAGCATCAGTTCAGTGGTGGAATTCAAATTTTTTTACTACCGGTTCTGTGAGCGTGGCTTGGTGGGCGTGGCAAGGGAAGGATACTGTAAAATCTCCAATTAGAGATGATATTTGCTGGTTCTCTGAACTACTCAAAATTTCCGCTACCGGTTCTCCAGAACTGGTCAGAACCTGCTGAATACCACCTCTGCATCAGTTCCTTAAGCCAATATACACATCCAAATGCAAGAGAAATGGAAATCGATTTAACATTTAATCTTGCTTATAATCATTTGATTTATAGTTAGTTTATTTTTCAATGAAAGATGAATGAAATAAAATTAACCAACAGAGCTAAACAAATTCTGCAGTCCTAGCAACCATGAACATTCCATGAGATTTAAAACTGGGAAGAGGATTCATACCATAGAGGTGAAAGAAACCTTGCTCAAAGCAAATGCATTTGTAAGCATAAACCCTACAAGTGATGACCATCTTATCTGCAACAGCATCAGGGTTGATGCCATTTGGTTTTGGGCTCTGCTGTTTCACAAGGATCTCACTTGCTTTATTTTCCCCCGTGTATCATCTTCCCTTCTGGATCTTGGATTTACATCACTTTTTCCTCTCCTCCTCTGAGCTTCAGTGACTTGCATGTCGGTGCTTCCACTCAGAAGAAATCTCTGATGGCTCCCTTAGCCAAGGTTACCCTCTCCAGAACATGAACTGGATGACAAAGGATGCTGACCTGCTATTTTCAAAGCACACTGTGCATGTTATATTTAATGGAGGGATACACCTTTACAGCTTGTAACTTGCCATGTCAATTATCTCAGCAAATGGCAATACAAAGATGAACTGATAAAGGAGAGGGAGGGTGGGAGAGAGAGAGAGAGTAACTGTAGATAATTCTTTTGTGCCTTTTTTCTGTAGAGTGGAAAATTAAGGAATTTTTAATACATAAGGATGTGTAGTGACTGAAGCTACCATGCTTATTGTCTAGATCAACTCGGTTTGATTTCCAAACACAGAAGTCAGTAGAAGAGATCATGGATTGAAAGTGGCCCCAGATACATATGAGCAACCTGTGTGTCTAATAAAGCTTTTAACATTTTGAACATATATTCTAATAAGAACTAGCTTTAAAAGATAGATATCACCATCATTATCATCATTTAATGAAGATACTTACCGGAAGAACAAAGAGCAACAGTACCATAGCCACGATAATCAACACCTCCAAAGACAAAAAGTCCAAACGGAGTGTTCTCATGTTCCACTGACAGGGCATGATCTGTTATCTTCACATTTTCTTCTGCCCATGAATATTCAGTGCCTGAGATCTGTGTCCACTTGATTGCCTTTCCTTCCATTGTGATGCCACTGGATTCTGATGATTTGGCTATAATCATGGCACTATTTATGAAGCCTTTCTTTCCATAAATATGGTATGAGTTGCAATAGCATGTTACAGGAGGGATAATCATGAGGAAGGCATCATAGGAATAGCCTCTACTGCTGGAACCAGCAAAAAACAGATGGACTTGGATTCCAGCATCAGCAGAGATAAAAAGTGGTTGAGAGGCCAGGATCTCAAGTTTAAGCACTTCTCCAGCCACCAGAATACGGGATTCTGTTTTGGAGCTGGATTGATATTTGAGTAAAGTGTTTTCTGCAGAAACAATATACGCAATATCATATTGTGTCTGGAAAGGAAGAGGAGGGACAATGAAGGTGGTTCCCCAGCTCTGAACTGGCAGGAGCTGCTCCACAACCTGATCACAGGCTGTGAATATGACAGCACAGGTATGTCCACTCAAGACAGCCACAGATTTGGTTGATTCAATCCTGGTGCCTGATAAATCTTCTGTGCTTTGGAGCTGAATTGCTTCAAAGGCCATGAGATCAGTCACCAAAATGGACCCAGGAGGGTAAACCTTGCTTTTGTATGTCACGGTGCCTTTCAGATGGATGGTCACTGTGGTGAGATCCTCATGGGCTATGATAGCGAATTCTTTTGTGCCACTTTCTGTGGGGGTGACCACATAATATAACTGTCCAAGTTGATCAATGGGATAGACAACTGTAGCACCAGTTGAACCAGGAATATCACTATAGGAGGAGATGGAAATGTCTTGGTCAGCTTCAATCAGCACCGCTTTATTAAAGATGTCACTCCCCACCATTTCTAAGGACAGTGGCAATTCAATGGAAATGAGTTCTCTTTCATTAATGATTCTGTGTATTTTCCCACTGTTTGTTGACACTGTAATATTTGTTGCAGGATGATAGCCAGAGACGTACAGCTCCAGTTTTTTATTCTGGTAATTGGCATAATTGAATATGAAGGCAGTAAGAAATTTCTTCCCCCGGGAACTTATAGTACAGGTACCTGAAAGAGAAAAGGAAAGGATAGAATGAAAAATTGAAACTGATATTGGTTATCAATAAATGGCCATAAAATCAAATTATAGAATTGGAATTAAACATTGAAATCCTCTTTCTTCAATGAATCCATTTTTGCAAAGATACATTAGTTGGGAGAGATTTCCAGAATATGTCAATTTGCCACTCCATTAAAATTGTGAAATACATCTTTCTCTTAATGACTCTGTGACTCTGCTATTGCATTGGAAAGAGTTGCATTAGAGATATAGCTCTGTCTGTATTATATCAATCTCTGAGAATTTCAGTCAAGTTTCATTTATCAGCCCTTGAGAGAACTCATCCATATCATTTGCTTCCATGTTCACTTTAGAGCACCCATACAGGAAAAATAATGCTCTGATTTCACCCATTATGGAATATGGCCCACAATGTACTATGAAACATTCAATACAGGGACTCAATCTGTTGAAGAGTGAATATGCTTGACTTGGAACAGCACTTCTCAACCTTGGCAATTTTAAGACGTGTAGACTCCAACTCTCAGAACTTTGGAAGTGGAAGTCCACATGTCTTAAAGTTACCAAAATTGAGAAACCTTGTCCTGAAGAATAATCTCACCTAGATATTATAGGCAATTGACATCAATGTACTGGTAAATACCTTTCTTAATGTTCACAATGTTATTTCCTAGCCCACTCACATAAATATTCTGATTTTTTTAAAAAAATGAATAAATATGGGGTTGGCAAATTGCAAAGTAAATCACTTCCTGCCCCAACTTTTACTTGGAATGAAATTGCTAGGATTCACATTAATCATCTTAAACAACAAAATGGCAGATAGCTTGAAGAGACAGCAGCAAGCAACTTCAATTGTTTTCTACTTGGTAATTAGTTTTTGGTATACTGGCTGGCTTTGCCTTCCATAGCTGTCGTTTTAAAGCAGCCAGTTAGAATTTGGATAATATATGCTCATTTAATCAAATGTCCCCATAACTGATTTACTCTGTCACTCATATGCTCCACTGTTTCGCAACCTTGGCCACTTCAAGATGCATTCTCCAAGACAGCTGGTTGAGGAATTCTGGGAGTTGAAGTCCACACTGTCTTGAAGTACAGTCCTCAAGCTACAATTGTCTTTCACTGAGGATAGTTAGCCAGTGAACACAAAGGAATGAATACTTACTCTTAACACAGGACTGGACTCCCTCTTGAAGCCCGCAGGTTTCATCAACGGCACAAGAGTGGGCCTCACATATGAGCCCTTGACCAGGGACGCAAGTACACTTTTTCTGGCATGTATTTAGCAGAACTATCTCATGGGGCTAGTGGGAAGAAATAGAGATTTTCTGAATTACAACCTGTGGATATATTGACTTTGGGATGTAAATTTTATTTAATTATATTATTTATTAGCTCGATAACTATGCGGTCAGGGTTAGCTTTTGCGGAGGAAAATAAGGGGGGGAAATCTGTTTCTGCCTACCAGCATCCATCGATATTCATCTGGCTAGCGTTCTGTCAGTGTGTGAGAGAGTTGAGGGCTGTTTGGAAACTGAAACAGTATTTACTGTGTGAGCAAGAAGGAGACAGGAAGAAGCCTGGGCGTGCCTTAGCTCAACTGTTCTGTACTAAAGCTGCTTGGTGCTCTGAAACTGAAACTCCTCTCCTCTGCTTGTTTTGCATTTGGAAGAGATTTCTTTTCAGGTGGGGAGGGGGAGTAGAACTCCTTAGCATCAAAATGTGTTAATAATAATATACAAAATACTAATGTTCTGATGGTTATTTTGAAAAAAATATCCTTTCTTAGCGAGCATCTGGAAACTAAGAGGAACCTACATGCCAAATTTCAAGTTTGTAGGTTTTACAGTTCTGGAGATTTTGTGATGATGCGTGAGCGGTCTTTTGCTTTTATATACAGAGATCTGAATTTATTATGGATGGCATGCTGGCCTAGAGGTGGAGTTCTTACCTCACAATTAGGAGGCTCTGAGTTTGATCCTACATACTGTAGCAGCAGATATTCCTCACTTATTTTCTTATTATTGTTTTGAGTTCATTTATGACCTTAGATTTTTAAAAGGTAACACCTTTGCCAAAGATCCCCAATAAAAAAAAAATGTCTGTCGACTTTCATATTTCCCAATAAATTCATTTAGATACTGACAATTTAGAAGAAATATCCATGGAAACAATCACTTGTAGTATATCAAGAAAAAAAAAACACTTTAGATACTTATTCCTGAAGCTTCAGTGGCGCAGTGGTTAGAGTGCAGTACTGCAAGCTACGCTCACTGCAATTTGGCAGTTTGAATCTCACCAGGTTCAAGGTTGACTCAGCCTTCCATCCTTCCAAGGTAGGTAAAATGAACACCCAGTTGTTGGGGGCAATAAGCTGACTCTTAGAGTCTTAAACCACTTAGAGAGGGCTGTAAAGCACTATATAACGGCATATAAGTCTAAGTGCTGTTGCTATTGCTATTCAGTGTTTGGTGGAACCATTTGTGGTTTTAAGCCATTCTGTACAATTTAAAACTTCAACTGCATGACATAATACTGAAAGAATAAGCTGAACGGATGTTCATCAGTAAAAACATGTTTAAAAATTGATCATGAAAAATCATAGGTTTCCACATATCTCTCTCGTGCTGGATGAATGTAGCCTGCAGGTAGTCCTCAACTTAAAACTATTTGTTTTGTGATTATTCAAATATACACCAGCATTAACAAAAAGTGACTCTTGACCTATTTTCTCACTTATGACTGTTGTAGCATATTCATGGTTGCTGCATCCCCATGGTCACACGATCAAAATTTGTGCCCTTGGCAACTGGCATGGCAGAAGCTTTTCCTTTGATTACCATTTATAACACTCCCGGCTGACATCTGACAAGCAAAGTCAAGGGGGGAAGCCAGATTTTCCGAGTGACGGCATGGTACACTTAACAGTTGTAGTGATTCACTTAACAAATGTGGCCAAACAGGTTGCAAAATGGGCACAAGTCGCTTAACAACTGCCTTGCTTAGCAACACAAATTGAGGCTGTAAGTTGAGGACTATCAGTATATTCACTAACCTCGTAGTCATGTCCATCTTGGGAACAGCCACAGCTTTCCACAGAAACACAGGAAAGGCCATCAAAGAAGAAGCCAGCATCACACTGGCATCCTTTCGCACAGATCTCTGAGCATGGATCTGGGTCATTGATCTTGGCACAAGTAGTGGGGCACAGGTTGGCACAGATGTTGTAATGGCTGTTGACAGGGCAGCTTGGAACTACATTGGAGAAAATAAACATATATACATCAGTTGAAATTTCTTGGGTGCTACTCGAGGCAGAGGAAAATGGAATGAGATGGACATAGCTACCAACTGAAGATAGTGTGGCTGTGATGGAAGATAATATGCATGGGGACACCATACAAAGCTTGTGGGGAGGACAATTGCAAGTAGGGAACATAATGATTGTAGTTCTCTGATGCTTCACAAGATTCCCTTTAAGGATCTGAGATTTATACATCATTTTACATCTTTATTTGGAGGTCCTTTTAAATTGAGCTTTCAATGGCATAGTCTCCAAAGAACTCATCGTCATGAGCTTTGTCCTATCATAGAATCAGCTCAGGATATATATCCTGAGCTGGCATCCCTCTCTCCATCCATCCATCCATCCATTCATCCATCCATCCATCCATCCATTCATCCATTCATCCTTCCATGTAGTGGTGGGATTTAAAATTTTTTTACTACCAGTTCTGTGGGTGTGGCTTGGTGGGCATGTCATGGCTAGGTGTTTGTGGCCTGGTGTGCATGGCAGCGGAAGGATACTGTGAAATCTCCATTCCCTCCCCACTCCTGGGGGAAGGTTACTGCAAAATCGGTGCAGGGCAACAAAAGAAGAGCCAGCTGATCAGCTGGGACTTGGGAGGCAGAAAAGAGATGAGGGAAGGTCCAGTCAGAGGAGATATTTGCCAATTCTCTGAACTACTCAAAATTTCCGCTACCGGTTCTCCAGAACTGCTCAGAACCAGCTGAATACCATCTCTGCATCCATCCATCTATCTATCCTTCATATTTCTTAACTGACCATCTCCCTTGGGCTATAGTACACAAGCTACAATTGCTTTTCACCGAGGATATACAGCCAATGAACATAAAGGAATTAATGCTTACTCTTAACACAGGACTGGACTCCCTCTTGGAGGCTGCAGGTTTCATCAGTGGCACAAGAGTGGGCCTCACATATGAGCCCTTGACCAGGGACGCAAGTACACTTTTTCTGGCATGTATTTAGCAGAACTATCTCATGGGGCTAGTGGGAAGAAACAAAGATTTTCTGAATTACAACAAATACATATTCAGACCTTGGGATGTAAATTTTATTTAATTATATTATTTATTATAACCTTGGTTCACATCATGTTCTTCATTCCATCAGTCCCCAATAGAAAAAAATGTTTATATCATTTTATATCTATTTTCCAATAAATTCATTTTAGATATGGTCAATGTGGAAGGACTATCCAATCCATGCAAATAATCACCAATAGTATACTTCAGATTCTTATTCATTCCTTGGTGGAAACATTTCTGGTTTTAAGCCACTCTGAACCATTTAAAACCTCAACTGCATAACATTAAAAACCTCCCTTTTTACCATCCTATAACCCCTTAATTTGGGGTAGAGTTAGAGTGACTGATTGGAGCTGAGCATTTACTGGCTGTATACCCTTCCTGATGCCTTTGTGGAGCTCACAGAAGATTGCGCCCAAAGAGAGAAATATCTGCAACTACCGAGGATTGAATTCTCAACCTTCCAAGCAGGAGGTGAGCGCCTTCACCACTATGCTACCACACTGCATCTGATGATCATTCTAAGTTGTAATGGCATTGACAAAAGTTACTATGACCTATTTTCACATTTATGACCATTGCAGCATCCCTATGGTCATGGGATCAAAATTTATGAATTTCACAACTGGCATGTATTTATGACAGAAGCACTGTCTCATGATTGTCATTTATAACTGCCAGATGGCTTCCAATAAGCAAAGCCAAGGTGGGAAGCCATGATTCACTTAACAACTGGAGTGATTTGCTTAACAAAGTTGGCAAAAGGTCACAAAATGGTGCGCTTAACAACTGCCTTGCCTAGGAACAAAAATGTTGGGCTTTACTGTGGTCATAAGGAAAGGATCATCTGTATATTCGCTAACCTTATAGTCATATCCATCTTGTGAACAGCCACAGCTTTCCATAGAAACACAGGAAAGGCCATCAAAGAAGAAGTCAGCATCACACTGGCATCCTTTCAC
Source organism: Bungarus multicinctus (assembly GCA_023653725.1). Classification (NCBI taxonomy): domain Eukaryota; kingdom Metazoa; phylum Chordata; class Lepidosauria; order Squamata; family Elapidae; genus Bungarus; species Bungarus multicinctus. The sequence goes on along the minus strand of CM042835.1, from coordinate 10,303,585 downwards.
ACAGGTCTCTGGGCATGGATCCGGGTCATTGATCTTGGCACAAGTAGTGGGGCACAGGTTGGCACAGACCCTGTAATGGCTGTTGACTGGGCAACTTGCAACTAATTGGAAAAAATATACATATGTGTATTAGTTTAAATTTCCTGGGTGCTATTCAAGGCAGAGGAAAATGGAATGAAGTGGACATAGCTACCAACTGAAGGTAGTGTGGCTGTGATGGAAGATAATATGCATGGGGACACCATACAAAGCTTGTGGGGAGGACAATTGCAAATAGGGAACATAATGATTGTAGTCCTCTGATGCTTCACAGGATTCCCTTTAAGGATCTGAGAAACACTTTATGTCTTTTTTTAGAAGCTTTCTGAAATGCGGCATTCAATATCAGTTCCCAAGGGAGTCACCAGACATGAACTTTGTCCTGTCTTAGAATCATCTCTGGACCCAGGATCTGAGCTGGTTTTGAAAGCTGAGTTGATTTATGGTGGGATACACCCTCACACTTTCTAATCAGTCATTCCAATTGTCTCAACAAGTGACCACATAGTGTAATGCGCACCATGTGAATGGAAAAAGGAGAGCCTTTAGTGATTTGTCTGGTGCTCTTTTTTAGGAAACTGAAAGTTAAAGAAAGGTTAAAAAGACCATCTATGTCAAAATCAAACAGCCCACTCTCAACTGGGGGGGGGGGGGGGGGGGAATAAACATCTATCTCCAGTCTACAACACAGTCCTTTCAGCAGTTCCAAGAAGGCTCCACACCTATTTGCACTACTCAGGTGACCTTGATGACACAGATAAACCTCCAGGTGACTCTCTAAGAGGATGCAAATGGTCAGCTGTCTACAAGGAGCATAAATCCTTCTATTCCGCACCATCCAGTCAAAGCTAAAGAAGCTTCTTGGATGAGAAGCAAAACGTCTTCAAAGGAAAACCAGAAAGTCCACGTGCCTCTTGAAAAAGCACCCTTGGGGCAACCATGACCTAGAATCTCCATAGACACTGAAAGTTAAAGAATTCTCATTACTTCAGGATCTGGGGTGATTAGGGTCAGAATATTCATGTGGAGCAATTGTCCTTGCATTCTCCTAATAGCTAGAGGGAAGGTATGGAATGGGTGAGCGTGATCTCTGAGAAGTTAAATATCTTCATCAATTATGAGGATTCTTACCTGAAGAACAAAGAGCAGCAGTACCATAGCCATCAGATTTACCACCTCCAAAGATGAAAAGGCCAAATGGAGAATTCTCGTGTTCCACTAACTGGTAATGATCTGTTATCTCCACGTCTTGTTCAGCCCATGAATATTCGCTGCCTGGGATCTTTGTCCACCTGATTGGCTGTTCTTCCCATTTGATCCTACCAGACTCTGAGGATTTCGCTATAATCATGGCATGATTTGTGAAGTTCTTCATTCCATAAATGAGGTATGAATTGCAATAGCATGTTGTGGCAGGGATGTTCATGAGGAAAGGGTCATAGAAATTGTCTCCTCTTTTGGCACCAGTGAAAAAAAAAAGGACTTGGATTCCAGCATCAGCAGAGATAAAAAGTGGTTGAGAGGTCAGGATCTCAAGTTTGACCACTTCTCCAGCCACCAGAGTACGGGATTCTTTCTTGGAGCTGGATTGATATTTGAGTAAAGTGTTCTCTGCAGAAACAACATATGCAATATCATATTGTGTCTGGAATGGAACGGGAGGGACAATGAACGTGGATCCCCAGCTCTGAACTGGCAGGAGCTGCTCAACAACATGATCACAAGATGTGAACTTGGAAACACAGGCATGTCCACTCAAGACAGCCACAGTTTTGGTCGATTCAATCCTGGTGCCTGATAAATCTTCAGTGCTTTGGAGCTGAATTGCTTCAAAGGCCTTGAGGTCAGTCACCAAGATGGACCCAGGACGGTAAATCTTTCTTTTGTATGTCACGGTGCCTTTCAGGTGGATGGTCACTGTGGTGAGATCCTCATGGGCTATGATAGCGAATTCTTTTGCGCCATTTCCTATGGGGGTGACCACATAATATAACTGTCCCAGCTGGTGGATGGGATAGGTGATTGTTCCCTCACTTGTTTTAGACACATAGTTGTAGGAGATGACGGAAATGTCTTGGTCAGCTTCGATCAGTACTGCCTTATTAAATTTGTCACTTCCCACCATCACTAAGGACTGTGGTAATGTAATGGAAGTAATTTCTCCTACATTGATGGTTTTGTGTAATATTCCATTGCTGGTCGACACCTTAATGTTTGTCACAAAATTATATCCAGAGATGTACAGCTCAAGCTTTTGAGTAGGTTGCCCAGACTTGTAATTTTCCATGAAGGCAGTAATAAAACTCTTCCCCCGGGAAGTTACATGACACGTTCCTGAAAAAAAGAAGGAGTGGATAGATCTGCTTATGCATTAAATTAGGAGACTTCCCTGTCTTCTCTTCTTGTTCCTCACTCGGAAGATACATAATAAAGCAAGGTAAATAAAAGCCAATGGCAACTTCTGACTTCGAACGCGCAGGCTGCTTTTGTCACTCCACCCCCCTTCCCGCTCCTCCCCCGCAAAAAAGTTTAAAAAATATATCAATCACATCTACTTTGGTGGCAGTGCAACACCTCCATCCATGCCCATGTGGCCTTCAGACAGGACAAAAGGTCACAGCATGGCCCTGAGTATCTTTTACTGATTTTATCATTGGTTTAAGCCAATATGCACGTTTCATCTTGTTCCATTTGTTTGGATTGTCTTCTCTGTGGATAAATATCCCAAGAATCATATTTTAAGGTAACTCTGAACCACTGGAACCCCTTTCAGCCCCCATTCTGAAATTCTGGTTACCTTTCTGAACACATCTCATGATTCCTCCTTGGGACTCACAGGTCTCCTGAGCAGCACAGCTGTGGTCAATACAGGTCAGCCCCTCACCTGGGATGCAAGTGCATTGCTTCTTGCAAGCATTCAACAGAACCATCTCATTGGGCTGTTATCAAAAGGGAAAGAGAAAATAACAGGACAGAATCTAAGCTGATTTCAGATGTACAACAATGAGAGATTTGACCTTTAAATACAATTCACCCAAACGTTCTGAGTAGATGTATCTCTCAGACTTTCACATAAATCTAAGGTATCAATGTAAGGGGGAATGAAAGAAAAGGAGAACATGAAGAAGAATTCCTTCAACACTGTTCACAGTGTATTAAAATCTACTGAAATGTAAAAAGAGAATTAGAAGAAAGAGATATGACAAGATAAAAGTGAAAAACTCTTTAAGTCAAAAAAAGAGAAAACTATCTAGGGAAGTGATTTCAAATCTTTCTTACAGCAGCTACAAACATGGTTACAATTATCATTTCCACTGTCCTAAATTACGTATCATAGTTTGCTTCTTCCCATGAACAACCCTTTTTAATCAGTATACCTCAAGTTCACCAGTTCACCTTTGTCCATTTTCAGCAAAAAGTCCATAAAGGATTTCCACTCTTTTGTAAGAAATAATTGTTGTTCGTAAAAACAAACCAGTTTGCATCACTTTGATGCATGAGTCTAAATAATGTAACTAAATACACCCATCACATTCCTATTGCAATGTGAAAGCCCTGAAACATTATCAGTTGGGAAGATCACAAAGTACAAAGTCAGGAAGAATCAGATGGCATAACGTGGAGGGGAAACCTTGAGTTTCAGATGTATAAAGATATTTATCACTTGCAATCCAGTCCTTACACTTTCATTTCTTTCAGATTTCACAGTTGCTAACATTTTAAAGATCACAATGAAGGGATACTGAGAAATTGAGAATCATGATTCCACATAATCTGAAGAACCACCAACACCAAAATTTACCTATCATTCATTGTTTGTTGTACATGTTTGTTTTATTTGTCGTGTTTTTATTTGGTGAGCCACCCAGAGCTCCTGTGGCTAGATGGATAGCTATTTAACATTATTTGATGAATAAATTTAGTAAGTAAAGGCAGCGACAAAAGAGAGTACAGGAGTAAATCCAAAACATTAGTTACCTGATAATAGTGTCCGTTGCGGAAGCACCCACACTTTTCTTTGGGAATGCAAGCAACTCCATCAAATAAAAACCCATCATCACACTGGCAGCCCTCCCTGCAAGTCTCTAGACATGGCTCAGCATCTGTGACGTTGGCACAGTGGTTGGAGCAAGTGTCAGTGCAGACTTCGTAGTGACTGTTGGCTGGACAGGTCATAGCTAAATGGAAAGAAGAGACATAGGGAATCATAACTGCCTAGTCAAGATGTAAGGAAAGGAGGCAGACAGCCTTGGGTACTTTTTGGTAAGGAGAGAAAGAAAGAAGATACATGGAAGGAAAGGAACAGGTCCCAAAGGTGCTTTTTTCAATAGACAACAGGACTTTCTTGTTCACATTTCACTTCTCATCCAAGAAGCTTGTTCAGCTCTGACTGGATGGTGGGGAATGGAAGGATTTATGAGCTGTTTTGTCTGCATCCCCAACAGCCTGTGCCTGTTAAATAATGAAGGGACACAGGACAGAAAACATCCACAGCTCCATAACACAGTCCTTTCAGCAGTTCCAAGAAGGCTTCACATCCATTTGTAGTACTCAGGTGACCCTGAGGACACAGACAAACCTCCAGGTGGTCTCAATGACTCTCTAAAAGAATGCAAATGACCAAATATCTGCAAAGAATGTAAATCTTTCCATTCCCCACCATCCAGTCAGTTCTTGGATGAGAAGTGAAATGTCTTCAAAGAAAAAGAAAAACCAGAAAGTCCATGTGCCTCTTGAAAAAGCACCCTTGGGACAACCATGACCTGGATAACGGGGAATCTCCACAGACACTGAAAGTTAAAGAATTCTCATTACTCCAGGATGTGGGGTGATTAGGGTCAGAATATTCATGTGGAGCAATTGTCCTTGCCTTCTCCTAATAGCTAGAGGGAAGGTATGGAATGGGTGAGCCTGATCTCCGAGAAGTTAAATATCTTCATCAATTATGAGGATACTTACCTGAAGAACAAAGAGCAGCAGTACCATAGCCATCAGATTTACCACCTCCAAAGATGAAAAGGCCAAATGGAGAATTCTCGTGTTCCACTAACTGGTAATGATCTGTTATCTCCACGTCTTGTTCAGCCCATGAATATTCGCTGCCTGGGATCTTTGTCCACCTGATTGGCTGTTCTTCCCATTTGATCCTACCAGACTCTGAGGATTTCGCTATAATCATGGCATGATTTGTGAAGTTCTTCATTCCATAAACACGGTATGAGTTGCAATAGCATGTTGTAGCAGGGATGTTCATGAGGAAAGGGTCATAGAAATTGTCTCCTCTTTTGGCACCAGTGAAAAAAAAAAGGACTTGGATTCCAGCATCAGCAGAAATAAAAAGTGGTTGAGAAGTCAGGATCTCAAGTTTGACCACTTCTCCAGCCACCAGAGTACGGGATTCTTTCTTGGAGCTGGATTGATATTTGAGTAAAGTGTTCTCTGCAGAAACAACATATGCAATATCATATTGTGTCTGGAATGGAACGGGAGGGACAATGAACGTGGATCCCCAGCTCTGAACTGGCAGGAGCTGCTCAACAACATGATCACAAGATGTGAACTTGGAAACACAGGCATGTCCACTCAAGACAGCCACAGTTTTGGTCGATTCAATCCTGGTGCCTGATAAATCTTCAGTGCTTTGGAGCTGAATTGCTTCAAAGGCCTTGAGGTCAGTCACCAAGATGGACCCAGGACGGTAAACCTTTCTTTTGTATGTCACAGTGCCTTTCAGGTGGATGGTCACTGTGGTGAGATCCTCATGGGCTATGATAGCGAATTCTTTTGCGCCATTTCCTATGGGGGTGACCACATAATATAACTGTCCCAGCTGGTGGATGGGATAGGTGATTGTTCCCTCACTTGTTTTAGGCATGTAGTTGTAGGAGATGACGGAAATGTCCTGGTCAGCTTCGATCAGTACTGCCTTATTAAATTTGTCACTTCCCACCATCACTAAGGACTGTGGTAATGTAATGGAAGCAATTTCTCCTTCATTGATGGTTTTGTGTAATATCGCATTGCTGGTCGACACCTTAATATTTGTCACAAAATTATATCCAGAGATGTACAGCTCAAGCTTTTGAATAGGTTGCCCAGACTTGTAATTTTCCATGAAGGCAGTAATAAAATTCTTTCCCCGGGAAGTTACATGACACGTTCCTGAAAAAAAGAAGGAGTGGATAGATCTGCTTATGCATTAAATTAGGAGACTTCCCTGTCTTCTCTTCTTGTTCCTTACTCGGAAGATACATAATAAAGCCAGGTAAATAAAAGCCAATGGCAACTTCTGACTTCCAACCCGCAGGCAGCTTTTGTCACTCCCCCCCCCCTTTCTCCCCGCAAAAAAGTTTAAAAAATATATCAATCACATCTACTTTGGTGGCAGTGCAACACCTCCATCCATGCCCATGTGGCCTTCAGACAGGACAAAATGTCACTCTTAGGAGTGGGTAGATCTGCTTGTGCATTAAATTAGGAGACTTCCCTGTTTGGATTTGTGTCTGTCACACTTAGCATTTCTATGTGGCCACCTCAGATGATTAATCCTGAGGGTGACAACATGAGGACGATTGTTGTGGTTAACCGGCACTAGGTGCAGACGGTGGAAGAGAGCGAGGACTTGGAGGAGGGGCCAGGACCATCAGGGAGTGGACTGCTGCCTTCAGAGATGGTGGGGGCTGGCAGCGGTGACAAGAAAGTTTCAGAAGAACTTGTGCTAAGTGCACATGAGCGCAGGATGCTTGGTAGGAGGGAACAGCTGAAACTGTATAGACAACTCAGGAGTAAGGAGGCTATGTAATGGCCTCTCCCTCTGTGGAATATAAGCCTGGTTGCAAATGGTTTTTGCCTTTGCAGAAGACAAAAAGCGTTCGAAGGGTTAAGTGTGATGATAACAGACTTTGATTTATTTGAAGGTTTTGCTAATTGGACTACTTGGCTGCAAGCCATTTGTTAAATACAAAGACGTATTTGTAGAGTAAAGCAGTGAACTTTTCAGTTTTTGAGTTTATCTTTGTTTTTGTTCTTGGGGAATTCGGCTGGGTTAGAACAATGATGGAGAAAGACTGATCATAAAGATTCAGCTTAAGCAAGGCTTAGCTATAGTGACCACATGAACATAACCTATTTTGGGAGAGGGGAATGATAAAAACGGTTTGCTTTTGCGGAACAATTTATCAAGTCTTTCTTTCATCTATTGCTCTAAAGCATCCTGGTGGTCCTTTAAAGGACCAAGTATTATTTTAAAAAAATATTTTGGGTCTGAATGGATTGCATAGTTGCACAGCAGTTGTTCTGAGTTCTTACAAGGCAGAAGTAAACTTGTGACAGTTCTTTACAATGCTCTGAACAGCAGGATATTTTCCTTTATAAAGAGACAAAACTAGATTAGACCACTAAGAGTCATCTTGAACCCATTTCAGAACAGCTGCAGCCATCCTTTGCTCCCTAAATGGATCAACAAATTTAAACCTGGTTTATTGTTTTTTTTAATGAAATTCTGGACAGAAAACGAGTACAAACGGTATTAAATCTCTCTCTCTCTCTCTCTCTCTCTCACACACACACACACACACACACACACACACACACACACAGAGTCACACACACTTTTGTTTTCTGCTTTCCCAATCTTCGACTAGCAAAGAAAGTTGTTGGAACTTGGAAAAGCTCTGTGAATGTATATTTACCAATACCCATTCTGACATTTTTTAGCTTGCTTGCAAATGTTTTTTTTTTACTTTTATTTAGAATACAATGTTCTTTTAAAGTCCTCATGATTCCATAATATTGGATGTCTAATTTTTCATGAGGTAACTGGACAGATGACTTTTCCTAATTCAATCAACTTTTATTTTGAAGTATTGTTGCGCAAACCATCAAAAGAAATGTATGTCTCTGTTCCAAGTTCTCTCTTTCGTAAAAAAAAAGAATCCTTTTTATCTTGGAACATTCCAAATAAATTATGAATTAAATGATCTTCTGGCCTTGGTCTTTAATTGAGGTCCCTCACACCAAGGCATGAACCTAGAGCCACCATTTGGCTATCAAAAAGAACTACACCGAATATTTACTCAACAGATAAGAAGGGCTTGTAATTTTTCCTGATCAAGTACATTGAAATGTTAGAGCAGTGATGGTGAACCTGTCAATAATTTGAAAAATGCCTAACTTGACTCTGAAGGCGTCACACCTTCTCCCAAACAACAAAGACAAATTTCTACCCCAACCCCCACTCCCATCTAGACTGGTTGTTGTTGTTGCTGTTTCCCTTGGAAACATTTCACTTCTCATCCAAGAAGCTTCTTCAGTTCTGACTGAATGGTTCAGAATAGAAGGATTTATACTGTTTACAGTCACCTGATCACCAGCCAAACATTTTCAAGAAGAGAGGGGGAAAAGCCAAGAAAGTCCAGTTGGCCTTTATTCCCTTAGGAAACAGTGCAATTTCCCCCACAGCTCAGTGCTCCCCAGGAGCTTACCTGGGGAGGTGAGGTAAGCACATGGCTTACCTTTAGGTGGCATTTTCTTTCTGTGGACAGGCCTCTGCGGTCTAACAGAACCTGCTGCAGGCCTTCACCAGGCCTTCATTTTCAAAGAGGCTTTGCAGCCTTCAAAACCACACAGAAGCACACCCCTTTCAGGGAGTCTGGAGGCCCCATTCTCACAAAGCCTCTAACAATCCTGTGACAATGGGGCCTGCTTTGGAGAAGGGTTGGTGGGGGTTGGTGAACTGGTGCGTCCCCCAAAATGTGTCACCTTTGACGTGTGTCTAGGGTTCACCATCACTGTGCTAGAGGGAGAGTAAGCTTAAAATGATCTTGAGGAGAAATAGTTCCAAGCTCAGCTTTCCCTCCATGTGTGGGCAAATACAGAGAGACCACAAAATTCCCTACACCCATTTGAAACAACAGAGGCATATATCAAACAGCCCAGTTTACTCACCACATATTTGTGCCAAACTTGCCAAAAGGAACAGAAGTCTTCTCAGTGCCATACCTACAAAAGGAGAAGAGATTAAGGATTTTTTTTCCCTCTGCACCTATACACTCTGCGCACACACAAACACACACACAAATCTATTGGGCACCCAAAGCCCAACTGTCATCATGCAGACATCATTGTAACTGGCATGAAATTACAAGAAGGTGAAGCTATGATAATTACTAGGACCATGAAGAAATGGGAGGCTGGGAGTTCTAATTCTATATTAGTCCTTGAAGTAGTTGGTGACAAACCACTCCTCAGGAGTCACAAGTGAAGACATGGCTCCCAAGTATAACTATTATTAATGACGATGGTTCTGGGGGCACATTATGCAATGATCCACCTCTCTGAAGAAGGCTCTGTTGCTGGGAAAGATGGAAGGAAAAAGGACAACCAGCAGCAAAGTGGTCTCAGTTATACTGACAATGGGACACCCATGGAAGACCAGAGGAAAATCAAAGCGATCATTAAGAGATGGCACCAATCTGATCAGTGATCAGTCAATAATATTTAAAGGCACACCAAAAATATTCTTTTTTTAAATATTTGGTTCAAAATATATTTTGGTTGACACTGGTATCAATAGGATGGCAACACAAGAGGTGCTAGAAGTTTCTAGAAGGGAAAAGAGTTATGTGTAATGGTTTTAAATTTGGTTTTAAATGGTTTTAATTTTCTTAACTCCCTACTTCTTTTTAATTCTTAATGGCCAACCTATTTAATACTTTTAATATAGTTTAAATTATTGTATATGTATTTATATGTTTTTATTTGGCTGTGCACCGCCCCGAGTCCCTCGGGAGAGGGGGCGGTATATAAATTTGAATAATAAATAAATAAATAAATAAGTTACATCCAGTATGTTTATTAGGTGCCCCCTTGAGGGTGTTAGGCAAATCTACCTGGAGATTAAAAAGTCCACCAAAAGATAAGGTGCGTGCTGAGGTAAATTTAGCCAGCCAATCAGAATGGCTGATGTAATGTAGAAACTAACGTTTTTGACACCCATCTTTGTGTGATTATTTGGTATAACTCACACCAGATGAAATAAATGACCCAACTTTGGTCAGAGGCAGAGCCAAGAAATATATTAAAAATGCCTCAGTGTTGCAGCCTTTAGTTAAGGGACCAGTCCTCATGAGGCTTTTGAGAGAATCTGAATCTAAGATTTTGAGTAAGGCTAAGTGAAGTAAGGAAAAGTTGCTTTCCAGGCTGCACTCCTGTCTGCATTATGCTGACAAAATGTTTCATTGAATCTATGAGCAAATAAGTGTAGGACTGTGCTTTAAGGCCAAATAAGTAAAACCTAGGGGTATACTTCATATGTAGGGAACATGTAGCAAGAGCTCTCACAAAATGGCTGCCCTGATGGGTGCATGCCCATCTTTGGCAATTGGAGTTTTTTGTCAAAATATTAAAATGTGTTGTGACATCATAGCCCTCATGGATGCTTATAAATAGGTGTTATTCAGGGGTGGAATTCTACTGGTTCTGACTGGTTCTATAGAACCCCTTGTTAACTTTCTAAGCAGTTTGGAGAACCGGTAGTTAGAAGAAATCTTTTGTTTTTTTCCACTCTTATTACATTCTTGGCAGTATGCCTAGACTTATTGTCTCAGAAGGAGGTTTTTTTTTCCTTTCCTGATACATTCTTAAATGGGAAGGGTTGTTTTAAGCTTTTTACACTGCTGTTGGGAGGAAATACTCACCTGTTGGAGTGATTTAGCACTTTAAAGAAATAATTGAATAATGAAGCAGAGCTGCCAGAAAGGAGCTTTTAATGACAAGGTATCAAGTTGAATGACATTCAGCAAGGATTCTTGGCTAGCTAGAAAGATTGACATTCAAACGTGAGTTTACATACCCTTTCTGAGTTTTTGTCTAAAATTGGTTTTTGGTGAAGTTTAATTCTGTCCTTGGTGACATTTAATCCTGTATATATTGATGGAATAATTTTCCCCATTCGGCTTTGTTTGGAAGGAAAAGGGTTAATCTCTGTTCCTGAAAAGAATCTGGGTTGGAAAATTTGGCTAGTTCCTGTGTCTATTTGTTCTGGTAATTAGTTTAACAAGCAACAGCTATTATTGTGATTTAATTATTTCTATTGTTTTGAATTTTTCCCTGCCTCATGGTTTCTTTTTCTATCTGGGGAGGGAGTCTTCCTTCACTGCTTTAGTGGTATCTGGCACTGTCCTTTTGGGGTGTACTTCCAAGAGGCAGGATGCAAGTTTGGCACTGATTTTTTTTACTGCTTTTTGGGGGGTCATGTGACCTTTCCTTAAATCTGGATGATTTCCTTAGGATATCTTGTGAGGTGAGTGAGACCAGGTGGTGTCTTTAAGTGGTGCAAATGGATCTAAGGATTGCTTCTCCTGGGTGTGCTCTTTCTGCAGAGCTTAAATGAACTCTCTGCTAAAGGGTTTCACTTTATGAGCAAGAGATGGCTGCTGATAGTTATCATTGTATTTTAACTATTTTAATTCCTCAAGGTGCTCTGGCACCCAGCCTGATTTGTAACTCCAGCTTTCAGGTATTTTTAATATAATGATTGATATTTAGGGCAGCTTTTTGCAAGCAAAGAAGATTTTTGAATTTTTGTATAAGTAATCTTTGACTTACAACAGTTCATTTAATGTCCATTCAAAGTTACAATGGCACTGAAAAAGTGACTTATTACCGTTTTTCACATTTATGACAGTTGCAGCATCCCCACTGTCATGAGAGGCCAGGCGAGGAGAAGCCCCCTTGACATGAGTGACGTCGAGTTGGCCATGGCCACTCAGTCACATGACCACCAAGCCACACCACCAACTAAGCCATGCCCACAGAACCGGTTGTTAATTTTTTTTAATCCCACCCTGGTTTGATTAGCTCCAAAATGCTTTTTTTTAGTCAAAAGCAAATCAGTGAGCTATTTTTAAAAAAGCTTAAATACCTTAAATAAATAGCAAAGTTGGAAATGAATTCCCAAACTGCATACAGTATTAGATTTTCAGGTCAACAGAGTATTCATTGTGGAGTTATAAAACAGCTAACATCTGATTCAAATTTGTGCTTCAGTTTCAAGAGATAAATCAATTCAATATGTCAGGCATGCACAAAAGTCCATGAAATTTTTGAACTCAGTTGAGTGCATTTGATTTCATCTGAAGCATTGAATTGATCCAGCAATTTGGTTCATCTGTTTGAACCAAAGGACCAGTTTGGTTGTATTACTTTCAAACTGAAACTTCACATAGCTGTAGTATGGGTTGATTTCATGAAAGAAAATCAGACATGTCCAGAGAAAAACACACACTAGACTCAGCCCCCAACAGTTGCAGAAGAACCCATGTAAAATGCAAGCACACACTCACAAAATTTTTAAAAATCTAGAAAAACCCAGCAAATTATAAAGCAAACAAATCAGTTGAATGACATAATTGATGCTAAAGAAACACATGTAGAAGTTTACATACTACAGGAAAAATACCTACCATATACTCTTTTTCATTTTTAGGATTCCCATCAGCCCACACCTTTAAAATTCAAAAGGTGACTCTAGACTACTCTATTTCTTAGACAGACAGCATTGTTAAAAGTGGAAGGAAATGAGTTCTGCTTTGTGCTTTTTGGAGAAAAAATGGTGACATAAATAAAATAAGACAAAGGGAATCAGGCAAGATCTGTCGTAGTACCTTGGTATTCATCATTAATTGCTTCTGGGAGGTGCAACAATTACCAAAAATGATGAGTACCAAACAATTTTTTCCATAAGGAATAATGCACTGTCACAAAGAAGCCAACACCAATAGGTTTTAGCATGTGCATTTAATACCAAACAAACAATGAGTACAGGATAAAATGTTCAGGTCCAAATGTGTTGAGTACCAAATTTGATGAGCTTTAAAGCAGCTGAGTATCTGGGTACCACTGGATTCTGATTTCTCTAAATTGTGAAATAAAGAAAATCAGGCAGCAAAGTTTACTTATGTCTTCAAATCCTTTGGAATAAAATTTTCAATGTTCTAAAACCTGAACTGATCAGATCCAGTGCTCCACTCTTCCCTATATAGACACATAGATGGAAAATTTTGGAGCAGAATCTCATTTGGTAACATGGAATAGTCTTCTTTTCTTCATTGCCTTATTTTTTCCTAAAATTCTAGATTCAAAGAGGAACAAAGTTCAGAACTGCAAGATAATAAGGGGAAAAACCTGAAGCTTAATTGAGATAACTCAAGTATAATTTCTTGTTTAGTTTGCTGGAACAGACTAGAAGTCACCTAAAAAGCTCAATGTAAATAAGTCTTGCTTACCTTCAGCCTAGGACATCAGCCTTGATCTGACAGAGAAGGAAGAGAAGGGAGAATTCTTCTCCCTCTATTTTTAATCAGGGTTCCTTCTCCTTTTTATAGACACAAAGATCAAAGCAAGTTCTTCAATGAATTTCTGTGTAATTATTATTCACACCCAAAAGACTGGGGTCAATTACTTAGAAAAATAAAAGGGAACTCTTGACCATGGCAGTTTATCTGATTTTTTGGCAATGAAATTACACAATACAATGAAATTACACAATACAGTGAAATTACACATTACATATCTAATATTAGCACAGTTGAGAAAGTCCAGAAATATTTCACAAGAAGAGTTCTCCATTTCTCTACTCGTTGTAGTACACCTTATGCCACCAGACTTGAAATTCTAGACCTAGGAAACCTTGAATTATGCCGTCTTCGGTCTGATCTAAGTATGGTATTTAAAATCCTACATTGCAATGACTTACCTGTCAATGAATACTTCAGCTTCAACTATAACAACACAAGAGCACACAATAGATACAAACTCAAGATTAACCACACCAAACTTGATTGCAGGAAATAACGACTTCAGCAACAGAGTGGTCAATGTCTGGAATACTCTACCTGACTCTGTGGTTTCTTCCCCAAACCCCAAAAACTTTAACCTTAGACTGTCTACTATTGATCTCACCCCTTTCCTAAGAGGTCTGTAGGGGGCGTGCATAAGCGCACCAACATGCCTACCATTCCTGTCCTATTGTTTCTTTTATTTTTCTTATATGTACCCATTTCATGTATTCATAACTATGTATATACTTATACCTATTATCTTGTAAGCGATTGACAAATCAAATAAATAAATAAAATAAATAAATCATGAGTTTGAATGAAATCCCTTAGCAGTTTCTTTCCCAACTATGTGTCAGAAATAAAAATGCTAGCAATCTAAGAAGCAACTCTCAAGATCAGTCAACCATCTGGACCATGATATATAACCATAAGTTAATGATATTTAGATATTACCATAGTACAATTGGTACACAAGATTGCTTCATAATGGATCTGATATATTTGCTTAAATCAATATTAAATTGGAGTGAAACATGAAAAATTATTTGCAGTTGAATGAATCTGATTTAAAAAGAGACAAATAAAATTGACATCAACTATTGTTTAACTCACCCATGCCTGGTTTATCTCTCCTGGAACCAATAGCAGCCTTGCAGAAAACAGATAATCTGTGTAGAAGGCTGAATATGTTCCTTTCACAAAATGATCATTGGATGGTAGAGCTACAAACATGTGGAAAAGCCATAAGGGCTGAAGTTCCTCTGATTATGGAGATGTGAGGAATTAAATTAGCCAGAAATTAGTCTACCAGCATTGGAGAATTCTGACTGAGAGTTATTGGCTACTGATTTGTTGTTACCCACTCATCTATGTGGTGACCAGAAATTACACCACAAACTTTGACATCCTATTGATGAGCCCTGTCCTAGTCTCATTTCTGTTTCCAGCCAGTCCCCAACATCCTTGCAAGACAATAGATGATAAAAATCTAATTGATTTTATCTATGTTAAGGCATGGTTTCTCAACGTTGTCAACTCGAAGCTGTGTGGACTTCAATTCCCCAAATTCCCCAGCCAGGCATGCTGGTTGGAGAATTCTGGGAGTTGAAAGCCACACATTTTCCAGCTGCCAAGGTTGGGAAAGGTCAAGTATAACTATGGCTCACAAACTGCATTTTCAGTAAAACTCACTTAACAACTGCCTTACTTACCAATGGACAATCTGGTCCCAATCATGGTCGTAAATGGAGGACTATCTGTATGGCTGCAGAGTGGGTTAATTCATCTATTTTCACTTTTATTTGGCTTTAAAATGTGAAAAAAAAAAACGGTCACAGCAAACTTTGTTTGTTTATTTATTTATTTATTTTATTTTGTCAATTGCGTACAAGATAATAGGTATAAGTAAAAACATAGTTATGAATACATGGATACATATAAGAAAAATAAAAAAAGAAACAATAGGACAGGGACGGTAGGCACGTTGGTAGGCACACCCCCTAAGACCTCTTAGGAAAGGGGTGAGGTCAATAGTAAACAGTCTAAGGTTAAAGTTTTTGGGGTTTGGGGAAGAAACCACAGAGTCAGGTAGAGTATTCCAGACATTGACCACTCTGTTGCTGAAGTCGTATTTTCTGCAATCAAGTTGGTGCGATTAACCTTGAATTTGTATCTATTGTTTGCTCTTGTGTTGTTATGGTTGAAGCTGAAGTATTCATTGACAGGTAGGACATTGCAATGTATGTTTTTATATACTATATTTAGATCGGACCGAAGTTCTAGATTTTCTAGCTCTAGAATTTCGAGTCTGGTGGCATAAGGTATTCTGCAACGAGTAGAGGAGTGGAGAACTCTTCTTGTGAAATATTTCTGGACGTTCTCAACTGTGTTAATATCAGATACGTAATGTGGGTTCCAGACTGATGAGCTGTACTCGAGTACTGGTCTAGCAAATGTTTTGTATGCTTTAGTTATTAGTGTAATATTACCAGAGAAAAAGTTACGTAAGATTTGGTTAACAACTCTTAACACCTTTTTGGTTATGTAGTTACAATGGGCTCTATCACTTAGGTCATTTGAGATGAGTACTCCAAGATCCTTGACAGAGTTTGGATCATCAACAAGGTCTTGACTGTTCAGCCTGTATTTTATTTCCTGATTTTTTTTGCCAATATGTAGGACAGAGCATTTATTTGTTGTCATTTGTTTGACCATTCTGATACGTAGTCAAGGTCTTTTTGAAGGGTAGTGGTATTTTCTGTGGTGTTGAATAGCTTTACATCATCAGCGAAGAGAACACAGTTGCTCTTGATATGATCACAGAGGTCATTTATGTAAAGTATGAAAAGTATGAAAAGAGGTGGTCCTAGAACACTGCCTTGGGGGACACCAATTTGATAGGACTCTCCCAATTTTGACCATTTGTTGTCTGTTTGACAGGAATGCTTCTATCCAGTTATGCAGGTGTCCAGAGATACCATAAGATTTTAGTTTTAGTTGTAGTTTGTCATGTACCACTGAATCAAAGGCTTTACAGAAGTCTATGTAGATTGCGTCTATTGCTTTGTCCTGATCGAGTTGTGTAGTCCATATGTTTTTGCAATGTAAGAGTTGCAAATTACATGATAATTTTTTCCTAAAACCAAATTGTTTATTAGAGAGTAGATTGTTTGTTTCTAAGTGGAAGATGATGGATTGGTTAATAATTGATTCCATGACTTTACAGGTGACGGAGCATAAAGAGATTGGTCTGTAATTTTCAACTAGGCTGGGGTCTCCCTTTTTGAAGATGAGGATGACTGTGGCTTGTGACCATAGTTTTGGCAAGGAGCTGGTCCTGAAAGATTTTTCAAAGATTATGCTTAGAGGTTCTGCTATGACAGTGGATAGCTTTTTTAAGAAGTAGGCACAAATTCCATCCAGTCCAATAGATAGAGATGGTTTTAGATTGCGCAGTGCTTTTTCAAAATTGTCTTCTGTAAAATCGATATGTATTAGATCATTCATGTAAATTGAATTCAAACTATTGCAGAAGATGAGATCAAGGCAGTTGTTAAGTCTAGTGTTGTTGGTTACTAGTTGTTCTAGTCCCAGATTTGTTACTGCATTGTAGAAAGTTGCATGTGTGGGTTCAGTTGTACATTCATTAAGGGTCCAGTTAACATGAGGTAGATTGAAGTCTCCAAGAAAGATAAAAGCGTGTGGGCAGGATGCTGCCTATGTTAATAGTGTATTTAGCTTGTTTGCATGTTCAATGTCATAATCAGGGGCTCTGTAACATAGTAAGAACCAAAATGTGATATTTAAGGACAGTTCACAGACAATGGTCTCAGGAATAGCAAGCTTCTGGGTAACTTGGATGTTTTTTAGATGTAAGGACTTTTTATAGAAGATAGCAACACCACCTCCTCTATGGATTGCATGATCTGATCGGTAAACACGATAATGGAGTCAGGGAGAAATGCATTGAGCCATGTTTCACAGACAAACATGATGTTGAATTTAGCCATATTTAGTAAGAGGAGAAATTTAGGTATTTTATTCACAAGGCTTCTTGCATTGAGTAGCTTGCATTTAAGGCCATTTGTAGTTGGAATTGAGGTAGTTAGGGGCGTGTGTGCCTAGTTTTGAGTGATGGGTTGGATGAGATAGGGTTGGATGTGGAGTTGTAGGTTGTGTGACTTACTTTGAATACAATCAGTGCAATAGTCAATGTAGAGATCATTCTCTCCATTGTCTAGACATCTTTTGAGTTCTTTGTGGAGTTCATGAGAACGTATTCTTTGCAGTATGGATAAGTCTGGTCTTGAGCAAAGTTTTTTGTGGTTGGGATTGGTTTTTGCAATGGTATGGTTTATTGTATGAATGAATATGCATTTGCTGGACTCATTTTTGCAAACAACTCTACAAATTTTGGGGCCACCGAGCCATCATTGTATTTGGACTCAGGGCCATCTCTGGTTATTTCAATGATATCTTCAGGAGAGATGTTTGTTGTATTTGAGTTGCTTATGATATTACGAACTTTAGTGATGTCATCTGATTTGTTGGTGTCTTCAAGACCAAATAAGATGGCATTTGGATATTTCTGATCACGTTCAATGGTGTCTCTGATGAGTAAGGAGATATCATTTCTTTCAGCTACTTGTTCTTGGATATATTCTAGAACTACATGAACAGTAGCTTTAGGTTAGGGACTGTCCAGCCTTGTGTTATAGTAAGAGAAGGACATAAGCAAATAAGGTTTGGGGCCTTCCCTGTTGCTTCGGGCTTCATTTCTAGATAAAAACAACATTAGACTACAACATTTTTAAAGTATTTCCATTGTGTTTTCTTCCAGTTGCTTCCCTCCTCCAGATTTTCTCATGTCCCATTTGCTCCTCTTTACGGGAGGGGCCAATCATCTGCAAGGTATGGCCTTACTCCTGAGTTGACACGCTTTCTCAATTGTTCTTGTCTTTTGCTAGTTCTGCACTTACGCAGGCTGGGAACCGATTCCAGAAGCTCCCCCTCATCACTACTGTCTGAACCTGAAGGCAGCTGCTGACTGCCAGCCTGCTCTGGCCCCATCTCTGCCTCTGATGCAGCGCCCTCCTCCAGATCTTCCTCAGCCTCCAGACCCAGCCAGGTTCCTCCCCAACCTCCTCACTACTGTCCAACTCTGCTGCCAGATCTGTCAGCTGCTGGAAGGCCACAATATTTAATACATCTGTTTTCATTTTTGTTTGGCTTTAAAATGTGAAAAATGGTCACAGCAAACTTTCAGCGGCTGGTTCTTGGATATATTCCAAAATCACATGAACGGTGGCTTCAAGTTAGGGACTGTCCAGTCTTGTGTTATAGCAAGAGCAGGACATAGGCAAATGAGATTTGGGGCCTTCCCTGTTGCTTTGAGTTTCGTTTTTATATACAAACAACATTAGACTACAATATTTTAAAAGTATTTTCATTGTGTTTTCTTCCAGTTGCTGCCCTCATGTTCACTTTAACTTCTGTTTGTAGTGATGTCTGAAGAAAGAAAGAAAGAAAGAAAGAAAGAAAGAAAGAAAGAAAGAAAGAAAGAAAGAAAGAAAGAAAGAAAGAAAGAAAGAAAGAAAGAAAGAAAGAAAGAAAGAAAGGCATTGAAACACTGTAAGACTTTCGCCTGTATATAGTTATAGCCTAATCTCAGCTCTGCACAATTTTTATTTAATTGGAAATTCTTTCTTTCAGTTACTACTCTGTTGCTTGCCACCACTTTGTGTCCTTAAAGTAGTCTTGGTGGCGCAGTGGTTAGAATGCAGTATTGCAGGCTAATTCTTCTCACTGCCAGCAGTTCAATTCTCCTACGAGCTGCTCGGAGCATCCATTTGATTGGGTTGGTTCAGTCTTCGTCCTGATAGGCTGAGCTTAAATTTAGGAACGCTCCTCCTCCTCCACGAGACTCCTCCCAGCGTTCCCCAGTTTTAGCTCAGCCTCGCCTGAATAGGTTGTTTTAAGAGCTTGTTCTGGTCGAAGCAGGTGATTTCTGTATTTTTCCAATTCTCTTGATCCCTCCTTTATTCTTTAGTGTCCTTTCCCTGTCTTGGGTCCTTTTATTATTCTGTTTTTTTGCATTTCGATTTACTTCTGTTCTATTTATATTTAATTGGGCACTGAGAGCACAGTCCCTCTGTTCTCCCTTTTGGGTGATCAAGGCTCAAATAATTATTTGAGGGGGGTAGAAGTTTCAGCTCCCTCCCCCTTAGTAAAAGGGGGTCCCCTGGAAAGTTGCTTTCCAGCCCCCCCCGCCGCCGCCCCCCCCCTGCTGATTTTGTCTTGCTCCGTTTTTTTTTTTGCAGCAAGGCAAGCTGCTTTTCTCTGCATTCCCCGGACGCCGTTTTTTTGTCTCAGAGGGAGTGGAGTGCGATCGTTTCCCTCCCTCTTTTAACTAGCTTTCTGTGGATTTCTCTTAGGGTCCTCCATTAGCTGGACCCTTGCTGCTAGGGATCGCGCGCGCGCCAAAATTCGGGCGGCCGCCATTTTGTTTTTCCAAAGGCCTCAGAGCCTCGTGGCCTTTCCCTGTGCCCTAATTGTTGACTGTGGGGATCAGATTGTGCTCTCTTAGGATATCCTATAAGACAGAAGGCCTTATTATTCTTGAGTGTTCTGAAACTTGTTGGCTAAGCCTCACAGTCTTCCCTAGCAGCATACAGCAAGCACCCTAGGCCTGAGTCAGCCTGTGCAGTTATTGCTGTTCTGGGCCTTTTGTTTTCTGAGTAGGCCCCACTGGCGTTCTTAATCTGGCTGATTGGTGATCCCTTCTTTTTCTTCCAGTTTTGCAAATTTATAAATCCAATTATTTCATCAAGGGGAATATATATATTAATATCAGGGCTCCCTCCCTACTGGGTACGGTCCCTGGGCGTGCCAACCGCCTCATTTACATAGATATCAGCAGATTGTATTATACTGAATTATCATGGCAGGGGGTAGCGGTTCTCGGCCTTCTGCTTCGCATGCCAAGTCAAAATCCAAATGCAAAAATGTGTGTGGGGGGGTATTTCTAAAGCTTCTGAGCATGATGCCAGAAGGCGCCATAGGGCCTTAGAGAGACAAATGGATAAGTGTGCTCGTGAGGTTCAGAGACCTTCTCAGCACCTTGCTCCTTCTACTCCTGGGCCCTCTTCTCATGTCTGTTCCCCTCCACTAGATGTTTCCCTCTCCTCCAGGCACAGTCGTGGTTCTGTGGGACACCAGACTCAGTTATCCGACCGGCCAGCCTCTAGGGGTCCTCCTGAGGCCACCTTTACTCCCGCTGCTGCAGGCCTTCGCCAGGAATCTTCCTTGCCTGAGGAGATTCCACCTCAAATGCGATCTTGGATGGAGATGGCAATCAGGCAGGGGATTTCTGCCGGTTTACAACATGCTGTTATGACACGACCTCAACCTGCCCCTGCTGACCCGGAGTCTCAGCCACCCCAGCCTCTAGTCAGGCCGGAATTAACTGCTGATCAGGTAATACCTTTTGAGGATATTCCGATGCAGGACACTCAGAGAGGGGATCTGGACATGGAGGCTGAGGAGCTGTTTCAAATGCAAGATTTGGAACACAGTGACCTAGAATCCTTTCATGAGGCGGAGCACTCCTTATCCGAACAGGAGCTTTTAGAGGGGGGGATGTCCGAGGATGAGGGTCTTTCCCCGGACCAACCGGCTTTTACTGGCCTGTTTCAGCCTCACCTATTTAAATCCCTCCTATTTAAGGCAACTAACACGGCTGGCATCGACACATCAGCTCCCCCCGTGGGTCCTGTAGAGGAGGGTCCCCAGGATTTATTGTTTCATCAGCCTACTGTTCAGGCTGAAGTGATCCCTGTTCCTCCAAGGTTCATGGAACTAGTTCAAAAACAATTCCTTTCTCCCGTACCATGTCCGGCTCCTACTAGTTACGATAGGAGACTCTTTAATATGGCCCCAGAATACCTCAATTTGTTAAATATCCCGGGGGTCGATGAACCCATTGTGGGTATATCCTCTCCTACTTCTCTTCCAAGCGAGCCACTTGAGGTTTTAAAGCCTGAGGATAAGAGGGCCGAGGTAGCGCTACGCAAAGCCCATCACGCTGATGCTTGGGCTATCAGAGCTGCCACAGCGGCCTCATTTTTCAATAGGACTTCACTCAGATGGCTGATACAACTTCGTGAGCATGTCCCTGCATCTAATCTAAGGGCCCATCAGGACATTGCTAAACTCACGGCGGCTACTGAATTTTCAGCCGATGCGACCTTTCATGCCGTAAAATTTTCTACTAGAGCCATTGCATCTCATCTTTCAGCCAGACACCCCCTTTGGCTTAAGCCTTGGCAGGCGGACATCAAGCACAAATCTAAGCTTGCTTCTGCTCCTCTCAACAGCGACAAGCTGTTTGGCCCCTCTCTAGATCCGCTTCTCATTGAGACCCGGAACAAGAAAAAGATTCTTCCTTCTCTTTTTCGGAAGTCTGACCCAAGGTATCCCCAGTCCTTTCGGAGGAGTTCCTTTCGGCCTTACTTCCAGAGTTCCTTTCTGTCTCGACCGTCTAGATCCCAGTTTCCTTGCCCGGGATTCTTCTCAAACAGGTTCGACCCTGGGGATCGATACTGGAGAGGCGGCCAATCCAGGCGATCATTCCGTTCTTCCGGCAATAGATCCTTCAGGCGTCCACGTTAGCCTTGAGGAGTCCTTTCCCATAGGGGGCCGTCTCAGGTTTTATGCAGATAGATCGGACGCTTCTACTTCGGACGCCTGGGTCCGAGATACTGTGAGGTTTGGCCTGGCTTTAGAATTCCAGTCCGCCCCATCTGATTTTTTCAGGGTATCCCCTGTTTCCAAAAATTTGGTTAAACATAGCCTCATGGAAGCAGCCATACTGCACCTTCTACACATACGGGCCATTCAACCGGTCCCCGCAGACCAAAAAGGGCGTGGTTTTTATTCTCTACTCTTTTTAGTTAAGAAAAGTTCTGGAGAGCTATCTTGGACCTCAAACGACTCAATAAATTTTTAGTCTATCGCAAATTCAAGATGCACACTTTACATTCCATCCTTGCTAGCATCAGAGAGGGAGATTTTCTCACCTCAGTAGATCTCACGGAAGCTTATTTGCAGATTCCGATCAGGCCATCACATCGTAAGTTTTTAAGATTCTGCTATAACAGTCAACATTTCGAATATTGGGCTCTTCCCTTCGGTCTAGCCTCTGCTCCTCGGGTTTTCACTAAGGTCCTCGCTGCTCTAGCTGCCCATATTCGCGCCCTTCCCATCAGGTTGCACTGTTATCTAGATGACTTTTTAATTTTGTCCAGCTCTTCTACCCAAGCTGTCCGAGATACTCAGATGACTCTCCGCATTTTGCAAGCACATGGATTTGCTATTAATCGAGACAAAAGCCAGTTAATTCCTTCTACAAGATTGTTATACTTAGGTGCCATCATTGATACACGGGCATGCAAGGTTTACCTTTCTGACGAAAGGCATAAAAGTTTACAACAACTAGTGCAGCTGATCAAATCACGACATACTGTTTCTTTAGCTGATCTTTCTACCCTTCTTGGGAAAATGATCTCAGGTATTTTTATTATTCCTTGGGCTCGTCTTTATTCCAGGTCCCTTCAGTGGTTCCTTCTCCCGTTTCAACGTTCCGGTCTCAGCAATTCCGGTCACAAAGTCAAGGTTCCAACCAAAGTTCTTACATCACTTCTTTGGTGGTCCCGGCCCACAACCAACAAGGGTTGTCTCTTCAAGGAGCCCCGCAGACTCACTGTCACCACTGACGCCAGCCTGCTGGGCTGGGGTGCTCACCTTTACTCATCCACAGTTCAAGGTCGCTGGTCAGCAAGGGAACAGTCCCACAATATCAATTGGCTGGAACTTCGGGCAATTCATCTGGCCCTTCGGGCTCTGCTGCCGCAGGTATGCAACCAACATATCTTAGTTCTCACAGACAATACAGCAGCAAGACGCACCTAAACAAGCATGGGGGCACACAGTCTCAACCTCTCATGAAGGAGGCGGAACGTCTCTGTCGTTGGGCAGAGGCAAATTTACTTTCTATCAGGGCAGAACACATCTCGGGCATCTGCAATACCCAGGAAGATTGGCTTAGCCGGGCCACAGTCGATCCCACGGAGTGGCGTCTTCATCCGTCGCTCTTTCAAGAGGCAGTCACGAGGTTTGGTTTTCTGGAGGTCGATCTTTTCGCCTCCCCTCTCAATGCCCACCTGCCAGCCACGGTTCGTGTCCCAATTCCCCTCTCAAGGGGCGGAGGATTTCAACGCCCTTCGCTGCCCGTGGCCCCCAGGGCTCTTGTACGCCTTTCCCCCTCTTCCTTTGATCCCTCAGGTCATACGGAAGATGCTAGAGGAACGGGCAGATCTACTTTTGGTGGCTCCATACTGGCCCAGACGCCCTTGGTTCGCCGATCTTTGTTGTCTGTCGGTGTTCAAACCATGGAGGATTCCTCTGGACAGGATTGTGCTAACCCAGGGTCCTCTTCAACATCCGAACCCTCAGTGGTTCCAATTGACCGTCTGGAGGTTGAGCGGTCGCGTTTAATCAGCAAGCAATTATCCAACAAGGTTATTTCAACCACCCAGGCTGCAAGGCGCCCCTCAACAGATCGCATTTATAATGCAACTTGGTCCATATTTACCAGCTGGTGTTCCCAATTTCATATTGATCCACGATCTCCTTCAATTGCTCAAATTTTGGAATTCCTACAAGCTGGTCTCGATAGGGGGCTTTCATTAAATACCTTGAGAAGACAAGTTTCTGCCCAGTCTTCCTTGATTGACCATGAGAATTTCCTATCTCTTTCTCACCACCCTCTTATTCACGCCTTTCTTAAGGGTGCTAATAATTTGTGACCGCCCATGGTTCATCGTTATCCTACTTGAGATTTGAACCTTACCAAACCTCCTTTCGAACCGATTCGTTCCACATCACTACTATTTCTTACATATAAGGTTGCTTTCTTAGTGGCCATTACTTCAGCTTGGTGCATTTCCGAGTTGGCATCCCTATCTATCAGGTCAGACCTCTGTGTTATTCATGCAGATAGGGTTGTCCTCCGGCCAGACCCCACATTTATTCCAAAGATTAATTCGGCTTTTCACAGGGCACAGGAGTTGGTCTTGCCCAATTTCTGTCCTCATCCTTCCCGAGAGTTGGAACATCAGTGGCATAAGTTGGATGTCCGGCGTGCCTTGAAGATCTGTATCCATCGCACGGCATCCTTTAGGAGGACAGAGGCCTTGTTTGTTGTATTTCTGACTCATAGTCAAGGTACTAGGGTCTCTTCCACCACCATAGGTCGTTGGTTGCGGGCCACTATTGCTAAAGCTTATCAGGGCCAGGCCCTGCCAGTTCCCAGGGGCATCACGGCGCACTCCACTCGCAGTGCTGCCTCCACGGTGGCTTGGGCCTCCCAAGCTCCTATCTCTGACATTTGTCAGGCCGCCACCTGGGCGTCTCCTTCCCCCTTTATCAGACATTATAAGGTCGATATCTTTGCATCTGCAGATGCGTCTTTTGGTAGGAGGGTGCTACAGGGTGTGTGCAGGACAGCGACAGACTCCAGGTCCAGTCAGCATCCCGCCCGTAGTCCAGGCCAAGCTTTGGTATGTCCCAATCAAATGGATGCTCCGAGCAGCTCGTAGGAGAATAGGCGTTGGTTCTTACCTGATACGCCGGTTCTCTCCGAGCTGCGAGGGAGCATCCATCCCCACCCTATGTGTTATTGCTAACTGTGTTTATTCCTTCCGTCTGTGGGAGTCCTGCTATACGACCAAGCTGATGTACTAGTTTTCTCAGAAGCGACATCTGCCTTTTCACTGCGATCTTCGCTAAAACTGGGGAACGCTGGGAGGAGTCTCGTGGAGGAGGAGGAGCGTTCCTAAATTTAAGCTCAGCCTATCAGGACGAAGACTGAACCAACCCAATCAAATGGATGCTCCCTCGCAGCTCGGAGAGAACCGGCGTATCAGGTAAGAACCAACGCCTATTCTCACCAGGCTCAAGATAGACTCAGCCTTCCATCCTTCTGAGGTCAGTAAAATGAGGACCCAAATTGTTGGGGGCAATAGGCTGACTCTGTAAGACACTTAGAAGGGAACTGTAAAGCACTGTGAAGTAGTATATAAGTGCTATTGCTATATAATTTTAAATTCTTTTGCTATTGTTATTAAAGCTACATTGTGTTGTTTTTGCACATGATGCATGTGCTGTGTGTCTTTTGAACATCACTGAGTTCATTTAAACACACCCACCTCTTTCCAATATCTGGAGATTAAGGATCCAGAATGAGATGGGACAAATTCTGGGATGCCATTCAGTGTCCATTTTAGAGAGGTGCTATCTTCCATATCCCAAAATCAGTTGTCTTCACAGTTCCATGTATCTGTAAACAATTGTGAGGAAGATCATAACCGTATCCCAAAACTAAAAACAAGAAGTTAAAATTGGCCTTGCTTGTTACCTCTAGGCGGGTTGTTGTTTCATTATAGTTAACAAGAAAAGGGAAATGACACAACCGTGATCAGACAAAACATTTGATGTTTTTAACAGTTCATCCTTGGGGCAATAGCATAATATATAAAATAAACTGGGGATCCTGATCTTTTTGGTTTTGGAGAATTTGGGTGGACTACTAACCTTTGGTCAAATATGTGCAGCAGTGGCTTTAAAGAAAGGGGAAACTTAAAATGTGCCGAACATTGAATGAAAGTTGCAATTCTGACAGTATGTGATTGAGAACTTGCACTTGGAGAATAAGCAGCAATGTAAAAATTAACAGTATATATTCACAATAGAAGTTTAACCAAATTTAAATGAGAAAAAATTTAAATTTAAAGAAAAAATTTAATGCTTGCAACATCTGCATGGTCACATGATCAAAATTCAGACACTTGGCAACTGCCTCATATTTATGATGGTTACAGCATCCCAGGGTCATGTGATCACTTTTTGCAACTACCTGACAAGCAAAAGTTGACGGGGGAAGACAGTTCCCCAAATCCCAAAAACTTTAACCTTAAGACTGTCTACTATGGACCTTACCCCTTTCCTAAGAGGTCTGTAGGGGGCGTGCATAAGTGCACCAACGTGCCTACCGTCCCTGTCCTATTGTTTCTTTTCTTTTTCTTATATCTATCCATGTATTCATAACTATGTTTTTACTTATACTTATTATCCTGTAAGCAATTGACAAAACAAATAAAATAAAATAAAAAATATATAAATATGGTTTTATTAGGCTTTAATGATCCGACCTGGCCTTCCTTAGAAAGCATAAAACACAATCTTAATCCTGACCAAACCTCTTCTATTTCCACAGCTGTGGATTATGTTCATTCACAGTTCTGCACAATTTTTATTTAATTGGAAATTCTTTCTTTCAATTACTACTCTGCTGCTTGTCATCATTTTGTGTCCTTAAGAAGTCCTGGTGGTGCAATGGTTAAAATGCAGTATTGCAGGCTAATTCTTCTCACTGTCAGCAGTTGGATTCTCACCAACTCAGCCTTCCATCCTACCGGAGGTGAGGTTGATAAAATGAGGGGCAATAAGTTGACTCTGTAAGCCACTTACAGGGAGCTGTAAAGCACTAAGAAGTGGTATATAGGTCTAAGTGTTATTGCTATATAATTTTATATTCTATTGCTATTGCTATTAAAGCCACATTGTGCTGTTTTTGCACATGATGCATCCGTTACATGTGCTGTGTGTCTTTTGAACGTCGCTGAGTTCATTTAAACTCAGCCATCTCTCTCCGGTGTCTGGAGGTTGAGAAAAAGGATTCAGAATGAGTTAGGACAAATTCTGGGATGCCAATCAGTGTCCATTTTGGAGAGGCCCCATCTTCCATATTCTAAATCAGTTGACTTCACAGTTCCGTGTATCTGTAAAAAATTGTGAGGAGGGTCATACCTGTATGACAAAGTTAAAAAAAAAAAGTTAAAGTTGGCCTTGCTTGTGATTGAATATGTTTTAGATGCGGCTGTTATTTCTCAAGAATAAGCTGCCTCTTGGTGGAGTTTTTTTTATCTTTACCAAGGAAAAGAAAATGAAACAGCTATGATCTTGACATTTGATGAGTTTAACAGTTCTTCTTTAGGGCAATAGCATAAGATATAATGTAAACAGGGGATCCTGACCTTTTTGGTTTTTGAGAATTTGGGTGAACGCCTATCCTTTGGTCTAATATGTGTAGCAATGGCTTATGCAACTGTTTTTAAAGAAGGGTAAACTTAAATTTCATCCAACAATTGAAGAAAGATACAATTCTGACAGCATCTGATAAACCTGGAGAATAAGCAGCAATGGCAAAATTAAAAATATATATTCATAACAGAAGTTTAATCAAATTTAAATAAGAAAAATTCCAGTACACACAATACATCATGCAGCATGGCAAATATAATTAATTAAAGCATGGAATTTAAATATCTGCAAAACACTGTAAATCAGCAGATGTATAAAAAGGGACAAATTGGAAACCCAATCATTATTTTTCTTTTCTTTTTTGGGTGAAGGTATTTAATTTGCTTTGCTTTGCTTATCTACATCTTCCTTTTATTAACATATAAACAAAATCTTAAGTAACAATCAAGTGGGATTCTATCAGTTCGCACCTATTTGGTAGAACTGGTTGTTAACGTTCTAAGCAGTTTGGAGAACCGGTTGTTAGAAGAAATCTTTTGGGTTTTTTTTCATTTTACAGACCCAATCCTGTAAGGAAGGCATTCCTTACATTCTGGTGTTGTTGCTTATAAAAACTGCCTCTCTGTTAACCCTTATTACATTCTTGGCAGGACTAGACTTCCTGCCTCCGGAGCTTCTCTGGAGTTTTTTTTTTTTTTCCTTTGCTGGTACTTTGCTTGTGTCCAGCCCAAAATTGACATATGTGTAGCCATTTCACTTGGAAATCTGACAGCTTGACTTTCTTAAAGGTGAAGAATTGTTTTAAGCTTTTTACACTGCTGTTGGGAGGAAATACTTTCCTGTTGGAGTTAGCACTTTGAAGAAATAATTGAATAACAAAACAGAGCTGCCGAAAGAAAGTTTTAATGACAAGGAACCAAGATGAGTAACATTCAGCAAGAATTCTTGGCTAACTAGAAAGATTGACATTCAAACATGAGTTTACACACCCTTTCTGAATTTTAGTCTAAGACTGGTTTTGGGCGAGGTTTAATTCTGTCCTTGGTGACGTTTAATCCTGTGTATATTGATGGGATAATTTTCCCTATATAGCTTTGTTTGGAAGGAAAAAGGTTAATCTCTGCTCCTGAAAAGAAATTGGGTTGAGAAATCTGGCTAGTTCCTGTGTCTATTTGTTCTGGTAATTGGTTTAACAAGCAACAGCTACTATTGTGATTTAATTATTTCTATTGTGTTTGAATTTTTCCCTGCCTCATGGTTTCTTTTTCTATCTGGGGAAGGGGTCTTCTTTCACTGCTTTATTGGTATCTGGCACTGTCCTTTTGGGGTGTACTTCCAAGAGGCAGGATGCAAGTTTGGCACTGATTTTTTTACCGCCTTTCTGGGGGACATGTGACCTTTCCTTAAATCTGGATGATTTCCTTAGGAAATCTTGTGAGGTGAGTGAGATCAGCTGGTATCTTTAAATAGTGCAAATGGATCTAAGGATTGCTTCTCCTGGGTGTGCTCTTTCTGGAGAGCTTAAATGACCTCTCTGCTAAAAGGTTTTACTTTATGAGCAAGAATTGGCTGCTGATAGTCATCATTGCATTTTAACTATTTTAATTCCTCAAGGTAACTCCAGCTTGTGGGTATTTTTAATCATTGGTATTTAGGGCAGCTTTTTGCAAACAAAGAAGCTTTTTGTATTTTTGTACAGGAAATCCTTGACTTACAACAGTTCATTCAGTGAACCATTCAAAGTTACAATGGCACTGAAAAAAGTGACTTATGACCATTTTTCACACTTATGACGGTTGCAGCATCCCCACTGTCATGAGAGACCAGGCGAGGAGAAGTGCCCCTTGATGTGAGTGATGGTCAAATTGGCCATGTCCACCCAGTCACATGACCACCAAGCTGCACCCACCAACTAAGCCATGCCCACAGAACCGGTTGTTTAAAAATTTGAATCCCACCCCTGCTATGCTGCAGTCACAGTGTCTGTAAATGAGCCTAACTTGCAAAAACATTATTTCCCTTAGTGAAGAATACACAGTATCAGTTCAGCTCCCAACCTCCATTCAAATGCCAGGGACTGATGTTGATAGTACAGCGCTAATCTAAGGAAACAAAGAAATCTCAGTTTGCTATCACAGCCACAAAGAATATTGATCAGGTGCAACAGCCATCAGTCCACCAACTGGGTCATTTGTATTAAGAGTTAAGTGGTAACCCCCAGTGAATGAGCCATTGTACATTTCTGCTGATGCTAAAATCTAGGAGCTTTTGTTCTTCCCTGGTGCTTCTATAAGTAATAGATCTTACACCCAGCTCTTTTCTTTGGCTTATGAAGCCGCAGAAAAAAACAGAATCTATGATCCATTCCTTATCAACATTCCAGCCTGCAAGTTATTGCAGATAGCATCATATTGATAAGATGAAGCAGAATGATATTTATACAGTCATCATATTTCAGAGATAAACCAGATAATGTTAGGAAAGAGGGCCATTGAAAATGTCTACTAGACATCAATTCTGGATCAATTCTTGGGCTCAGAAGCAAAAAGTTTCTCTCTAAAACATCCTATAAGTCCTTTTGTACTTTTCATTGCAGGAGGTTCATATCAGGATGGGCATGGATTTATTTTCTTTGGCTCCTGCAATAAGTAGCCATAATCTATTGGTAATAGAAAATCTATCGAGGTGAAAGATTAGAAGTTGAGCAGTTCACAAGGTTTTAATTTTGCCATTTCTGCATGTCTAACTATTCCTTTCCTGGAGATACTTTCACTCATCCACAACATTCTCACTTGGATTGCTATGTCTTACTTTTCTTTCAAATACAAAACTTTGGATTAGGATTATACAAGGCAGGGAATATCTAACCTTCCGTTTTATATAAGAAGCTTTAATATAGTAATGGATTGCCTTTTTTTATATTGAAAAAAAATCTTCATGGCCTCCTGAAATTAGCTGTTAAATAGCTACATTTAATGTGCCAGAAATCCGAGTCCACCTATCTGCCTGTCCTGAATTTAAAAAAACCCAGCAGTTGAAGAATTCTTTAATTACCATTCATCATAATATAGCTTCCTGATATATTATATCACCCAGTTTCTTCTGAAAACAGACAGACAGACAGACATATCCTTTGGATAAAATAAAGTCCTTAATATATTTAATTTGATGAGTAGTTCCAATACTTCATTTTTACGTGAAGGTCAAAATCTTAATTTACTGCAAGAACGTTAACATCTTCATTTTGAAATTGGAGTTGTCACTCAGAGAAAGACAATGCAGCATATATGATAGGAAGATAATCATTCCAGTATGAGCCATTAGGGAATTGGCGCTGCTCAGGCCAGGAGTTCCAGGGGTGAAACTCTAAAACATATTGAGAGGACCCCCTAATCATTATGGCTGCCCTGAGTTGTTTGTCACAGTTTGACATGGTTATCTCGGCATGTGGACCTTGAAGAAAGTGTTCTTACTGGAAGCCTGGAGTATAGTAATTGTCTTTTATTAAATCGCCCAATAGATTCCAGTCCTCTCACAACTGAATGTGGAAGGAAGAAAAGGACAGTGACTTGATCTTTTGTGCTTGAGAAGAGGGGAGGAGGAAAGAGAATAAAATTACATATGTAACATATTCCAACCCCATTGCAAATGGGAAGGAGGAGAAGGGAAACTGGAACCAGCAGCTGGAACTAGTTGCTACCTAATTTAGGTAACATACCCATTTGTGTCTCTCAGAGGCCTGGAATGGAGTCAAGGAGAACAAGGGCCAGTTAAGAGATGGAGAAAATACAAGGTGAATTTGATGGAATTAAGCAATGTGTTCTGGAAATAGACAAAGAAAGCTAAACAAGGGATTTCCAACAGGGTGAATTAATTAAAACTGATTAAAAATTTTGAGAACAAACCGAAGTGAGATCATATTGGGACAGTATTTTAGAGATATGTATGGGAACAGTAATGACATCCCTCAAAATAGACTTAAATGCCATGTTAATTAAGAAAAACATGATAGACAAATCCTAAATGCCATGATAATGCGGAACGCTGATAAAGATGCAGATATAGATTGTATAACTACTGCAGAAATGTTAAAAGATGGATGTGATTAAACTTGGTAGTGGTTAGGCAGCTTTGGTAAATTGCATTATGGTAACCCATACTGTACAGACTCCGTCTGCATCAATCGATCAATCAACAATTATAGGTATATATGCATACAAACACAGATACCAGCATATAAAACTGCCCAATATCTCTTACTTCAAACTAGGGCTCCTAGCAATGCCTTATTCCACCTTTTGTGATAATTTTTATTTTGAATGTTTCAGTTCTTTTACTAAAAATTGCATTGTTGGTCTTTTTTTTTAGGCTCGTAGACTTTATTGTTACAAAATGGAGTTTTACTATATACTCTGGTTAATTATGGCACAGGATTATTGCCCTGGTGAATTATTTCATACAGTGTGAATTCGGTCAAAGTATAAGAAATAGCAGACCACCCAGGACCTGTTTGGGTCATATTTTCAGAGAGATTTCCTCATCAGATTCTTCAGTAGCTTCAACAATAACAGAAATTCTAATGTTTGACTTGAATAGGAAAGTTGAGATAAATTCAAAGATGAATCTGCCTTGAAAATAGTCCACATTGAACTGTATAGTAGAGTCATATATCAGCACAAGAAATGCTTTATGATATTTGGATGATGACATAAAATGTTTTGTGATTTTTATGTCATCAATTGTTTTATAAACCTTGCAAAATTTCAATTTCAGGGGAGTCATGGCTCCAGGATTAACATATTATTTAGGTTAGGCAATTTGAAGTATTTTGGTTCCAAAATTGTTGCCCTACGATTTATTTATTTATTTATTTATTTTATCGTATTTTTATACCGCTCCCTCTCCCAAAAGGGACTCGGGGCGGTGTACAGTCTAAACATATAAAGATACAGTCAACAGTAATTAATTCGGAATTGAATATAGATAGATGAAAATAGGATAAATGAGTAAAATAAGTAAGTAAGTAAATGATTGAGTCCCGTCAAATAGAATTAAAAGTCTTATTTGAATTTAAAATTTAAAATCTCAGAAAACCTTTAATTGGCTAGGCCGGCCTGCTTAAAAAGTAAGGTCTTGACTGCACGCCAGAAGGTTAGGATGTCCAATGTGTCTCGTATCTCCGAGGGGAGATAGTTCCAAAGGGAGGGGGCTCCCACAGAGAAAGCACGTAATCTCGGGGTCGCCAGCCAACAACGATCAGGTGGCGGTACCCCAAGCAGGGCGACCCTGTGGGAGCATACTGGGCGGCGGGAGGTTGTTTGTGGCAGAAGGCGGTCCCGTAAGTAGCCAGGTCCCGAGCCATGGAGCACTTTAAATACTAACAGTACCACCTTGAATCGAATCCGGAAGGCCACAGGAAGCCAGTGCAGTCTGCGGAGAAGTGGTGTTATGTGGGTGTCCTTGGGGGCGCCCATAATCATCCGTGCGGCTGCATTCTGGACTAACTGTAACCTCCGGAGACTCTTCAAGGGGAGCCCAATGTAGAGAGCGTTGCAGTAGTCCAAGCGGGAGATAACGAAGGCGGAAGTGACTGTGCGAAGTGAGTCCAGATCCAGAAAGGGCCGCAACTGGTAGATCAAACAAATCTTATAAAAAGCCCCTCTGGCAACGGCTGCAATATGTTCTTCCAAAGACAGCCGTACATCCAGGAGGACACCCAAATTGCGCGCTCTTTCCACAGGGGTCAGTACCTCTCCCCCTATGGTCAGCGAGGGAACAAACTGACTGTATCTGGGAGCAGGAAACCACAGCCACTCGGTTTTGGTCGGGTTGAGACGAAGCCTGTTATGACCCATCCAATCCCGCACGGCCTCCAGACATCGGGTCATCACTTCGACGGCTTCATTGGGGTGGTCTGGGGTGGAGATGTATAGCTGAGTATCATCAGCGTATTGATGGAATTCCACCCCAAAGCCACGGATGATCTCACCTAGCGGCTTCACATAAATGTTGAACAATAGGGGCGAGAGTACCGATCCCTGAGGCACCCCACAAAGCAGGGGCCTTGGGATCGATCTCTGTCCCCCTGTCAACACAAATTGCGAACGGTCGGAGAGGAAGGAGGAGAACCATCGTAGGACGGTGCCTCCAATCCCCAACCCCTCCAATCGCTGCAATAAAATACTGTGGTCGACAGTATCAAAAGCCGCTGACAGATCTAACAGCACCAGGACAGAGGAACAACCTCTGTCTCGTGCCCTCCAGAGATCATCCATCAACGCGACCAATGCCGTCTCCGTGCTGTGCCTGGGTCTGAAGCCATTTCATCCAATTAAGGGTTTAAAACTTTAGAGAGTTTTACTAGTATATAGATTATGAATGATCTCTACTTCAGCTGATGTGCAATAATATGGGACTTTATAATTTGTTATCATTTTGTGGTCAGTGTGAGCAACCAAATATTGAAGCATTTCCTGTGTATGAGCAATGTTTATTGTTTTTTTAAAAAGGGGAAAGCAGCATTGATTTATTGAATCCAACTTTATTATATTTTGAAATGGGAACAATATCTTAGTTGTTTCTCCTTCACATTTGCATCTGTTAAATCTCTGAATGAATTAATGCACAGAGTTATTGTAATATTTAGTGAATAACGTGTGCTGCACAAGCAAGCAGTTTGAAATATTAAACAAAAGGAAAGTCGCCATTTAAGTGGAAACTTTGGGTGGGTAGTACATAGGGGAGGACAAAGCTTAAGAGCGATTTGCAGCCAGCCCTGCAATTGCGTAACTACTTTCTGATTATCTAGTGTGATCAGTAATGTTTTCCCACCAATCTGTGCTGGAGGTGGAATTAAGTATAACTTGGATCAACTTCAGACTAAGCTTAAAATGCCGTTGGGTAGGTTTGTCTCTTGCATATTCAAATTCATATGATAACGATAGCCTGAGTTCACA